>CABFVX010007945.1:13678-27304 GCA_902151425.1 Timema shepardi
CCCCCCCTTATGTCGTGATCTCTAGGGTAGCATGGTTAGAACCTGGAGAAAAGTGACAGTATAGCATATAGATACATATACATGGAATTTGAGCCACTTCATGGGTTCGATTCTTAGCTTATAATTCAGCTTACTGGGGTTTTACTCACATACATACCAAAGTAAATTGAACAATATATGGGTCATTCTCAAATTGAGGGACAATTTGGAAATCCAAATATTTAAAAAGAGTCATGAAAAGTATTAATTACTACCTGACTACTCAAAATGTATTAAACCTAGTTATAATAGCGGCAGAGTTTTACAGTTTTTTTTTTACCAAAGTAGCTACCCATAAACCATCATTTCGCTAAGGAAATTTAAGGAGCACATAAATATGTTGTAATGTCAAAAATCTAAATAAAATATTTTTTTAAAATTAAGTATATCATAATTTTTAACAAATTATAAAAAAAACATTGTTCTTAATTTAATGAAATCACAATCTTTTGAGTAAAGAATTATTTTAAAAAATCGCATTTTACATAAGACAAGTTAAATATTTACCTTTTTTAAAATGTTTTGGATAGCTCAAGTGTTAATAACAGGTAATAATAATAATAAAACAATGAAATATTTTTTATACTACTTATTCTTCAAATACAAAAAAGTGTCATTCTGAAAAACATCAACGATACAAT
The DNA here is from genome assembly GCA_902151425.1 of Timema shepardi. Lineage (NCBI taxonomy): Eukaryota > Metazoa > Arthropoda > Insecta > Phasmatodea > Timematidae > Timema > Timema shepardi. The sequence goes on from CABFVX010007945.1 coordinate 14,359, forward strand.
ACCAAATATTAATGTCCATAGACCTAGAAACTGAAAAAAATATTAAGTGCTATTAGTGTTATTTAGTGTTGAATTTATTAAAAATATGATTTCCCTTAAAAATCATTTTTGGAGTTGGAAGAACTCCAACTACTTGATCACAAGAAACATATGTAGTTTCATTTTCATCAACATAGTAGTGTGTTGTCTTTTGTACTTGCCTTCATCAACATAACTTTCACTTCATTTTGAAAAACATGATAAAATTGTAGTAAGGAAGCAATATTAATTTATATTAATAGAATTCAATATGAAAATTATTGGTATATTTGAGTATAAAGTCAAAAAAAAAAATTCTTTTATGTGAAATTGCAGACTTTTGATATAGTAAGTATGTGTAGATTAGTTAACAGTTAGAATAAATTAATAATTTAAAAATTACACATGAGTTATAAGAGACCAGAAAATTATTAAAATGACACATTAAAAATGTGAGTCAAGGTCACATACATGACTATTAAAAAGGTACAACACTTTTTAAAAAAAAATTAAACTATATAGCTAGAAAATTAACAATTGACTAGAAATTTAATGCTTGGGTGTATAAAATTAGAAAGAAATATTGAAACAAATTGAAAATATTTTAACATTTGATTATATTAAATTTGTTGAAGAAATGTTTAATGATATAAATTTATAATTGAATTCTATTTCTTATCTGGATAATTCCCTTGCTCCTTTGTAAACTGCGTAGAGACAGCCTTGAAAAACATTCTACATGTTTCGGCACATCAACGGCGCCATCCTCGGGACATTTTAATGTTCCTGTATGAGTTTCTCCAGTAAATACCAGAATCAAACTTCATTGTTCACATCCATCACACACTGCACAACACCAACAAAATTACGACTACAGGTATTCATCTTCTTAGACTGGTTATTGAATGTCACTGTGACAAAAGGTCCTTGTTCTATGTTGGCCTATTTGAATGGTTTACATATTACAGGATCTTCGTCTGGATACTGCTGGCTGGCACTCTTCATCTGAAGATGTATAAACATTACTTGCCTTTAGTACCATTTTTTTCTTGGGTTTTATTGTGATATATTTGTCTAAACATGACTCCGACAGATGTTTATGCCGTTTTATATTTGAAGTGGAGGAGCCACTACTTTTAACACGAGTCATATTGTAAGCCTACTTCTTTGAAATTAAATTGCTTGCATTCTATTTAGGGTGTACTTGCATAATACCTTTGCAAAATGGAGGCTTTTTTTATTCATGGAAGAGATTTTTTCACGTATTAAAATTCAGAACTCAATCTCTCTTGCACAACAGTACTACTGTTCTTTAAAGGTTTCTGCAAGATGATGAGCTCACGCGATATCATGACCGTGAAGGACTTATTGGTCTGCACATTTCAAGGACCCTCCAACTCGTCGATTGGTCCTTTCCCATGACCATGAACTGACCCATGTCCTGAAAATTTCCATGTAAAATGTGTCAGATTAGGGTAAAACTTTGATAGCATGTTGACCATTAAATAAATGTTTGCCCGATTCCTATATTGGGACGATGGGCTGTCACTAAAAAGTACACAATTGGTTAACTTTCTCCATACTCTTTCAAAATTGATTGCAAAACAATATTGCCTTTATTTCATCACAACTATACCTTACTCCAGTGTGCAAAGAAATTTGCCATTTAGACGCACCAAAATGCGTTGCTTGTATGTCGCTAGCATACTTAGCCACGTAATTCTGAGAAAAATCTATTTGGAATATCAGCTCACCATCAGTCAGGGTTTTCTTCATTTTCTTTAATTCCCTTCCTTAATGCAGCATGTAAGAAACGTGTTTCTTAAAAGATACCAATAATTTTCTAAAATTGTCAATAAGTTTTTACTGGAGGCATTTTTCTGATGTTTTTACTACTTTTTATTTTATTTTTTCCTTTAATATCCATTACTTCAGTTACTGTTTTCCATTTAGAAAATGTCACTTCTTCATCATTAACAGTTAGGCTTATTTTGCTAGATTCACATATTTCACACATATTCTTCATACACTTTTCATTTTCAATGAGCAAACAGTTATTTAAGATGCCTATGGTATATTGCTGTCCTCAATTAACTTATTTTGTTTCAGGGTTACAAACACAAACTCAATTTTCATATGTAGTACAAGCACATGTTTCTCTGTCTTTTGCAAGAGAATGAGTCACCCAAAATGGCCTACTTCTCACAAATGTTTGGTATGATACATGTTGAATTTCAGATTCAACCATAAATCTGTCATAAAGGTTTTTCAAAGTGTCTAGCAGTATTCTGCCTTTTGTTTTAATTCTTCCAGATCTTACAAAGTCATTTTTACCAGGACACATTTTTGAGACTGTCATTTTCATAGAATCTTCTCAATGTCTTGGCTTCTTTTATTATAAATGAAACATAACGTTTTCTTGTATACAACAAATCAATTGTTCTATCATCCTTAGTGTTTTCAACCTTTTACAATTTCTAGGGAAGTAACTTATTAAGCTGGTTTAGAAGCTTGTATTTCTTGATTATTTTGCTACCAATAGCGTTATGAATAATTTGGTGCTATTTGCCTTTTTGGCTGACTTGTTTAAGTTTGCTTTTAATTTGTTTTTCTAGAGCATAACCAACAAAACGCCTTTTTTTCACGTGTGGTGAAACACGCTGGATACCATTTAATTGTTTGACTTTAGTGCAAGGCGAAGGGAAGAACTCGGTCGTCTGTGATTTGTTTTTTTTGGCTCAAGCAATCTTTTTTTTTTACTTCATTTGAAGTTTCTTAATGTTTTGTTCTTATACTTTTATTTTTCTATATGCTGCAGTGCAATCGCGTTGAACTCTTTTTCTTCCTTTTAGTTTATGTCTTGAGGCTTCTTTGTCTTTCTGATTTTCATTGAGACTTTCTTCCTCGGCGCCAGAAGATGGTGGCGTGTTTTGTGTAGCATTTCTTTACCTATTTCTATAAGCCTGTAATCTTTTTTTTACCACAGGTTTCTTTTTTTCTTTCCGCTCCCTAGAACTCAATTCTGAGATTGGTTTTAGTTTCTTCTCCTCCTTATATTTGTAATATATCTACCTATCCCTCTTTCTTTTCAATTCGTTTTTCAGTCAGTTTCGCCTTAAACCTGTGCTGCTGTTCTGTGGACAATTTATTATGGTGGTCGCATTTTGCAGCCTTTTCCTTCTGAACTTGTTCTTTCGACTTTTCTTGGTGTGATTTTTCATGAAAATTCTGTAGAAATAAAGAAAGAAAAATAATAATAGTGTCTAGCATTTCTAATAGTGAAGAAAATTAAATTAGAACTATTATATGAACCCATGTAGAGATAAAAAAGTTATTGTGATAAATTAATAGGTTTCGATCAAATATTAGTTTTGTTTTTAAAGGTTAATTTGGCTAAAAACGTTGAAAAGTGCACTTTATTAACGTTAGCTATGTGACTATCATTTGTTTTGTCACCTAACTGACGTTAGCGAGATGATGACTATTTCGTCACTAAGCAGCGTTGGCGAAATGACGTTTTTGACGGACTTTGAATTTCATAGCCAGAATATAAGCATAAAGTAGAAGACGACCATTGTGGTTAATTCCTGCTTCCATTTAAATTCAACTGAACTGGTATTAGCTTATTTATTTAAAAAAAAATCTAAATCATGTAAGTGTTTGTCAAATTACAAGCAATTAACATACTCTATACTATTTACCTGATTTGTCCCAAGTTGACCAAATAATATGCACACTTCAACTTTTTAACTTTCACTATGACGTAGTGATGGGCACAATCGAGTAAAAATAATCGAGTGACTTGATGTGTTGTGTAACCAGTTGTACTCAATTCTTCCGGGATTACTCGGTCCTTGTTGTTCTTTTATTGTCTCTTTTCTTACCAGCTTAGTGAGAATCGACCTTACAGACTGGATGGTTTACCATGCTATTTACATTTAAAATATATGTTTCCTTAGAGCTCATCTTTCACCAACAGTTTCTGTTGCTATGCAAAAATGACCATTTGAGTAGTCTAGTTACAAACATGGCCAAGTCCGTTCAAATGTTTTTTTCCAGGAGAGGCCAAAAACGGTTTCACTATAAAGAACACTAGATGAAAATGGGATTATTTTTCTGTAACAAGCTGGCAACTTATAATTTCCAACGTTTCTTTACCCAAAAGTTTAAACGATAACTAGTTATTGAGAATTGAAAAATGGACTTGGCCCGGTTTGTAACCAAGATGTGGAGTTTGTTGTTTTTGTAACAAAGATGAATTTATTCTTACAATGTTCGAATTCTGGTTTGGTGAACTGGGGGTGTTTTCCTAAAATTGTTTTCCCCTCTCCCTCTACACAAATGTGGATTCATTTACTCTAAATTAAATCCTCCCAATTCCTAAAACATTAGCGTAGTTAGTACACAAACGTATAGCCCGAACGGATAGTAAGACGTGGTGCTATAATTAAAACATAGAAAGATTAGTATTTTTAAGGTATAGGTTTATTAAACAATTAAAATTCAAGTCTTACCAAGTAAAAGAAGACTTTCTATTAAAATAATATTGGGATACAGGTGATTACCATACAAAATGAAGTTAAACAGAAAAAGGTTAGTGTTAGTGTTGTTGCGGAAAGACGATCTCTATCACCTCCAGTTCGTCATTGCTATCTCCATTAAAACACTCACCATCTGGATCTTTGTCATGGTTACCTTCCGGTATTCCAGCCAAATTGTTATTTTGTTCATTGATGATTTTTCTGTACCACTTCAAGTTTTCAAGTTCCCCCCACGTATTTCCATAGTGTTTTTCCAACAGCTTTTGCACATCCTTAATCTTGGCAACATTGATTCTCACTCCTGGTAGCACTTCAGTAGGCTTGATCATCGATATTCGCTTACCTTGTTTCATGACTCCAAGGGCCTGAGCTGTGTCGGTTAGGTATGACATTTCACCCTGTACTGTTACTGAACGAGGGTTGATTTGTTTCTGTAGAACAAATCTTCTGATCCGTGATATTTTGAAATGAAGATCCTTTGTTTCTTTCACATTTCGTTTTGCCTGTGTTTTCCAGTCAAAGTTAATCCAGTCAATTCCAAGCTGTTTTACAGTACCATGGTCTGCAAAAGTTTTGTGGTATTCTCTAGGTTCGACAATGGTGTCCTTTTTAATGATGTCCCTTTCAATTAACCCAAAAATATGGTCACTGGGCATAAAAGAATGTCCAGTTACAGGAAATATTACTTCCATTCTTTGAATGTGTTCAGGACTGCGGTATAACCACAATAAACACATGGCCAAAACAATTGTATTTTTGTTTTGGCCACCGCGACCAGGCGAACAGTGTGTACATCTTGTAGCTCATTGCCTAAAAGTTTAGTTTGAAGCTCCTTGTATACTGCTGATGAAACTTCGTTAGAAGATTTACTCATCTCGTGTTCACACCATGTATAAACTGACACGTTTTTATTTTGTAGAGCATCCTTGCCACTTGAGATGCCAGATACAATAGTTAAATTGTAACAATACAATTGACGTGAGTAGTAGCAAATCTGGTCAGGTAATTTGGGGAGGGGCAGATTTTTTTTGCATGTCAAAAGACATTATGTAAATGCCCCTTTGTTTTTCTTTTAAAAGACTAAAAAAAGCTTTGGCCATTGTTTTATGAAGCTTTAGCTCATTTCTCAAAGCGTTCTTGTTTTCATCAATTTTTTCCCTTTTTATTGTTTCGGTTAGCTCAAGACATTTTGAACAAACGTCTGTTGCTGGTGTTTTGAAGCTCAAATTGAATCTAGATACAAAACATTTCTAAAGAAACCTTCGGTAACTTTAAAGCTATCTGTGACATAATATTGGTACATACGCCACATTTTGGCAATGCTTAGGTCTGAGCTGAGGTAAATTCTACAGCTTTTTTTTTCTAGAATAATATGACTCTAATCCTTTGAACTGTTTGATAAAATTTACTACAGATTCAAGTTTCCCTCTGTACTTTTCTTCTTTTCTATAGCCCCATCGTGTTTCCACAGGGATGTCAGCTCCTTGCTTTTTGAAACGTTTAAAAACACCTTCCAAACGATGTTTTGTAATTCCAAGAATTTGGAGGAATGTACCCCTGCATACTTGGATTCTGTTGCCAGCTTGATTCTTCACAAAATATTGAAAAATTATTTCCTTCTTACCTCGTTCATCCAGTCCTAGGTCGAGATCGTTCTGGTGTTGATGTACTGCAATATTTGAGAATAAATGCATCCTGGCTGGCCTTAGTTTTCACAGCATATAATGCAGAGTGAAATTCTTTAATATCCACCATTTTAAGCAGACTGCAGTTCTTCCCATTACCTCGATGACCACAGGTGAGGTATGTTGGCATTACCTTGGGACTGTATCTACAACAACAACCAAACACAGAATACTGTTAAACAGTGCTAACCAGACTTAATAGAATAGATTTAAAAAAATCATCCTATAGCATTCATTAACACTGTTGAGTAATATTTTCTGGGTTGGATCAATTTTGTACATGATAAATCTACGTTTTGTATTGTTTAGAGGTTATGTTGTTTTGAATTGTACGCCTAAGTCTCTAATCATGCTTAGCTCACTATATTTAAATTACAAAGTGAAAGAATTAAAACATTATAAAATAAACTTTAAAAAGTATTATTGAATAACAAAACCAAACTAATATTTAAAAAAACAGGAGAGCAGTAAAAAATGTAGGCTACTAACCTTGACACCTTCTCTTTGTTAATTTTCCATTCTGCAGGATTGGCGTATTTCTTCCGAGCTTTCTCTGGTCTTACTTCTTCAACATTGACTTCCATTTAGCTAAAAACTAACCTAAACCTTCTAAATAAAACCAGTTAAAAATTATTATTTTTACATCATAAGCTCAAGACGCACAGTATAAAGATTGTAACTAGTTATACTTTTTATAATAATAGTAGCAGCAGCTGTTCAGTGGTCACGTGCTTGAATCCAGCTCTGATTTGCTCAAGTGGAGTTGGCTGGTTTTGTAACAAAGTGCTTTTGGACTTGGGCGGTTTTGTAATTACAAGAACATATTTAACTAACATTTTTACATGTTTACGGCCGTTTTTGTAACAAACCGCATTCAGAATCTGATTTAGCGTGAAAAATACTTTAAGAACATATCCTTAACTCTTTTTGCAAAAAAAAATGGACTTGGCCGAGTTTGTATCTAGGCTACTCATTTATGGTTTAAATGTTGTCCATGCATTTTCAATACAAAATACTCGCAGATGTAAGGTACACAATCGAAAAGCATGTTTACTAAGGGTATAACATTTCCGATTCTTTTTAAAAGTTCTCGATGAAAGTTACTCGATTCTTTTTACTCGCATCTCGGCGGTCTTATTTACACAATCGAAACCAATTATTGTCTTTCTTAATTTATTGATTATAATTTCTCCTCACTAAAATATGATCATTTATAAATAGAAATTAATTAAAGTGCCTTAAGTTAAAAAATAAATAAAAATAAAAACATACCTTATTATTTATGATGTGTTGATGGTTCTCTAAAGTGTGTGTATAGTTAATTTCTAGAATGACTTAATTATTTTGATGTTGAAGTCTCAAAGCTGCGGTCATGAGTTTGATACCTTTATATTTAAATAATCAGTGTACAATGATTTATAAACCAATCACCAACACATTATGTTTATTTTTAAAGTCACACAAATTTAAATTGTGTTAAAGTATATCATTAAGTAAATTCGCAATATCAAAAGTTTTTCTAATTAAGTTAAATAAAATTGCCACTTAGGTTTAATATGTTTCCTAGCAAAACTTATTTTGTTACCAATCATATTGGCGTAACTAAAAAGTAATAAAATAAGAACAAGACTAATATATAATTTAAAAAAACTAAAATACTGCTTTAGAGAAATATAAAACTGTTTGTGTACCTACTAAGCTATTTCACAAATTTTTATTTAAAAATACAACACATTTAATTTGGTTGGCGTTAATAATCGGTTTCTTCTTTCACTTAAGCTCTGCCCCACTTTCGAAAAAAATTCATTCTGAGGGAACTGACATAGCACACACACACAAATGTTTTTTTAGCGAGAATGTACAGTTCTGGACAAGAATTTTTTTAACTAGCCCAATAATTTATAGGATTACTTTGACTGTCTTCGTGGGGCTTTTCATAGTATTGCCTCAACATTATTGTGCTACTGCTAATGGGTGTAGATTTTGTTCGTACATTTGACAATGTTTGGTCAAACAGACTCCAAATAGGATTGTTTGACTCAGTTGTTGGTGCCGTCGCACTTCCTCCACTAGGTACCACTTCCTCTACCACTTGGTTACGTCTACAAAGAGACTCCAAATAGGATTGTTTGACTCAGTTGTTGGTGCAGTCGCACTTCCGCCACTCGCTATCACCTCCTCTTCCTCTTGGTTACGTCTACAAAGAGACTCCAAATAGGATTGTTTGACTCAGTTGTTGGTTCCGTCGCACTTCCGCCACTAGGTATGACCTCCTCTTTCACTTGGTTACGTCTACAAAGAGATGCCAAATCTTCACTAACCCAATTGTGGGCTATTGCTGCATTGTTCTCAACACTGATAGCGGTCTTCTTAAAACTTAAGGTCTAATATTGTTCCCATTGCAACAATCTTCTTTGTTTCTAGTGGTGCAAGTCTTCGTAGCAGCCCATCACTCAAACCTTGTTGTAGTGCTATGGTGGTTTCACTTGTTGGTGATAGATTTCTTATTAAATGTTGCACCCCTTGCACAATAGGTATCACTTGTGACACTGTTAGGTAGGACTTGCCTGACAATTCAGCTGTCATAAGTTCCATTGGTTTCAAAAGAGGGATACATTGTTCGAATATATTCCACTCCACTGCACTGAGAGCTGCAGGAGCATTAGGAAGTGATACTAAGACGGCCGAGATCTGTTCCTTCTAAGACAACAGTTTTTCGAGCATCACTAGCGTGGAGTTCCACCTATTGGAAACATCTTGTTTTATCTTGTTCTGGCAGCCCCATTTAAAGTTGAATATTTCGAAGCTTATCACTTGAAACAATGCTATTTTTGAAATGGATCACCATTTCTCTGCATTTCTTTAAAATGCCATCTAGAGCTAAATTTGATTTGAGTGCATCTTGGACCACAAGATTAAGAATGTGTGCTACACATGGCAAGTGTGGAATTTTCAATCTGTCGATGGCATTCTTCATATAGGCCGCATTATCAGTCACAATGGCCACCACCTTACTTTTCACACTAAACTCATTCATAATCTCAAGAATGTTGGAGACGATTTTTTCCCCTGTGTGACTGCCATCAACTTGCCTAGTGGCTAGCACAAGAGAATATAGCTCATCATTAAATATGCAATGGGCTTTCATGGTAATGAAACCTTTGGTATTTTCAGAGGTCCAAGTGTCGGTTGACAAAGTGACAAACTATGTTCCTTCAAGAATCACTTTCAGCTTAGCGCGGCACTTTTCTAGTACTGGGGGGAAAATTGTCCTGGACAATGTTTTTCTGCTCGGAAGCGGCTATCTAATGCTTTAACAAAAGTTTTAAAACCTCTATTCTCAACGCTTGAAAGAGGTTGAAAATCCACAGCAATCATTTCAGCAAGAGTTTGATCGATATGGCTTCTACTAACCTCGGGTATCTGCTGACGTTGAAAAGCCCCCGCCAACGAGATTTGTCTCGGCCTCTTTGCTAAGACAATTCCTTCATTAGAGGTCCCAGCATTGGTTTCTGATCTGGTTGCTTGGTCATCAATTCTTGTAGTTTGGATTGACGTTGATGGTAAATCTGGATCATCCTCTATCACATCCATAAGTGTCGTCGAGTCACGAAGAGGTGGGTGATTTCTTTTTAAATGGCCATGCAAGTTAGTAGTATTTCCATAGTTCTTATATTCTTTTCCACACACTGAACACTCCACTGTATTGTTTTCTTTTTTCACAAATAATTCCCACACTACATACTTTTTCCGCACTTGAACCATTATTGTTAAAAAAATAAAGTTGGTTGGATAGTAAAATTTACTATACTTAATGATTCAATTAAAATATAATAATAATAATACTAAAATAAAAACAAAATATCTGGCAAAATAAAAGTTCACGCATTCTATTTAGTCGTATAATCAATTAACGTCTTCACATCTCATCACACACGCACTAGATTACGCATGATTTTGGTCTGAGGTTGACAAATTATCACATGGACATTTTTCAACAGAACCAACAGCTACTCGCACTGTCTTAAAAAAAAAGTCTCATAAGAGTAGAAAACAAATTTAAAGCTACAACAGCAATTTATTTTTGATCAAAGAAGAAACATTCTAAGAAACGAAGTACAGCACTCATCATACATACGTGATCATTATATTTTATACATTGGACATTAGTCTATTATTACAAATAAATAGAGCTAAAATAATTTTATGGTACATTGAGACACAATAATGTATCATTGGTCTAATCAGAGGATAGAAAACCACTATTAGCCCCTCTACTCCTCCTTTCACCCAGTGAGGCAGGTCGAGGTTGATCCCAGGCAAGATAACGTGTATGATTCAAGTTTCAACACTTATTTTTATAAAACTAATGCCTCAAAATTTGATGGTCGGGAGTTCAAACCCAGCTGAGGTCGACGGATTTTTCTTGAGAGATAAAAATTCGTAGTACACCCTCCTGCGGAAAGGAAGTGAATCCGTCTGTCTCATGTCGATTGTGGCATGTAAAAGAAGCCAGGAAGGTATGTGAGAATACCTTTCCTGCAAAATTGGTAGGCTCTTTCTCGCTCGCCCGTAGAAATTCATTGGCGTACAACCTATACGGGTAGTAAGACGCAGTGCTAATTAATTTAAAAGAATTATAAAAGTGAATATTTGATCGAAGATAACTTTTTTTAAAAATCACATTCTACCATCTGTTCAGGTTATACGCATCGTGGAATTACTCTACTGGGGTGAGGATGAGGAGGGAAGCATTTTAGAGGTGATCTACCCGCATTTGCGTAGAAGAAGTGGGAAACCATTTAGGAAAAAACCTCAATAGACCCATCCAGGATTCGAGCCCCGCTCTCCCCGTCATCAACAGACCAGTCTAATACGAGAGCGACGCCTTAGACCATCGGGCCTCATAAGTGATGATAGCACAAATAAATGTTTTCCCTTTTAAAAAAGTACAATTATTATAAATTTATTTAACAAGAATTTAAAAATAATCTTTTTTATGGTGTGACACTTCTTAAAACGCATACTTTTCTATTGAGTGTACATGCAAAGTGAAACCTGAAAATAAGGGGGTGGAGGTCACTGTCATTGTCAACTGACTACTACAGGAAGCGTTTATTGACATGTTATTAGTATCGAGTTCCATTGCAAGGCCCCCACCACTATTTTCACTCAAAGGGTACTAATTTATAACTTTGTATTTTATTGCGGCATCATTCAACGGTTTCGCCCATTCATTGTTTCACCCTCACATCATGAGGATAAGGGCTAGCGACTGCTGTCTTTAACTCACAAAGCATAATCAGCCCTTTCGCAGATGACCTAGCTTGGCGTAACTGTCAAGGTGGATATTCTGAGTCGAGCAACAGCCGAAAGGCGCAAGGCTCCCGAGTAATGTTGTCCAACCGATTACCATGGGGCGATTCGACTAGACGATTCGCTAAAAATTACTCTAGTAATTTTACTCGATTCTTTTTAAAGAGAATCGAATAATTACTCGATTGTGCCCATCATTAAGTGAGAAAGCCATTGGTCCAGAGATTTACAGCAAGAATTGGTTAGCGCTAGTTGTAGTACAGCGTGATCTCTCATTGACGTCCTGCCCCCCACCCCCCCTTTGGTTACTTTGCCAGTTTTATTAGTCGCGCTGATATAAATGGGTTTGTCCACGGTTCACGATCACCTATTATTCTGTAATCAATTCACGGAGGAACAGCGGGAAGAGCTTCACTAGATTTAACCAGAAAGAACTAATGAAGGCCACAATGTTTGAGGCGTTTGAGTCACCTCGCCGTGGAGCTAAGCTACGGCAGATATTATAAATATAGAGGAGTCTTTGGATGTCGGTATATCTGACTTGTTTCCCTATGTCCTTAGTTAATGTTGTTGAGCATAGTGCTTTACTTTGTTCAAAGTCGTTAAGAGAGAGTTATTGTAACTCAGTATCTTTGACTTGTTTCCTTGTGCCCTTCAGCCATAATTTATATATTTGAGCGTTGAGCTCTATTCCTCTATGTCCTTATGACATATACTTTGTATGTCAGTATTACTGACTTGTTTCCCTATGCCCATATGACAGAGTTTATAGTTTAGGCACTACCATTCTATGTCTATTAGGTTTAGTCGCAAAGACTGGGGCTATGATTAGACTACTCAGACTATATGACCATAATGCGGCTAGTTTAAAGAACATAATTTAATATTGACCGAGACTAGGTTATCTTTAGCAATATTTCACGACCTAATAGGGTCTGTAACGAGTTTAACCGAGTACCGACTTGCGGTGCGAACCCGTGGAAGTGCTACTAGTTAATAGTCCTGGCTCGCGGGGTATTTGTTTATTGTGTTTGGACCTCTTGTGGATCCTCTGACTTTAGTAAATCTTATTTCTATTATGCATAGTAAAGTTGTGTAAGCAGCTGGGTAACACATTAATGATACTATTGATTGCTCATGCAGTACTAATTAAGAAGAGTCTGGCCATATAGTAGGATTTAGTTTTCCTGGTAATTCATCTAACAGTGATAGTTGTATTGTAGTTTTTCTAAGAGGTTATATTGTTATAGTACTTTCCTGTTTTAACTCGCAATAGAGTTCCCCCTCGCTAATTAGCTCATGCTAATTACCACCCTAGTAGCTCATTAAAGTAGGACTAATGTTGTGTGGCTTAGTTTTGTATATTTTGTTGAGAACAATAGCAGC
>CABFVX010007946.1:6321-27304 GCA_902151425.1 Timema shepardi
TAGCCACCGTTAGGGATAATACCGATAGTATTCTCCTTAAGATGAATACGGTGGTAAACCAACATGGCCGCTCCAGCTATCGTACACGCCTCTCTGAAAGGATCCACCTTTGCTTTCTCCATGAGCATCTCTCTAAACTTCAGGCAGGCCTTCCGTAGGATTTCTACATCTTTCACACAATACAGTTCCAACTCGCGTTTAAAATCAAAGACATAATTTTCTTTGACCAACGCGTCATACCACTACTCAAAGTGCTCCTTTCCCTCAACTGACATCTCGCCGATGCCGTAGTCGTTCTTTGGTGGCAAGGGACCCCTATACCTCACGTTTTCTTTTTGTTGAAAAAATGGGGGAAATGTCCCTTGGCCAAAGACTCGTCCAAGCCAAACGTTTTGGGCAATTTGGACAACGACATCGGGAGAAAGTTCAGCGAGTCAATAAAGTGGAGCTGGCCGTAACGCATGGACATCATTTTCCCACCATTCATTATAAGTTCTGGAGTCCATTTTTTAACCTCCATCATATACTTTACAATAAAATTACCATAATAGAATTTTGCATTATGGCCGAGGAAGGTGATATCCTTAAATTGTGAAGATTTAATTTGCAATATAAATTCAAAAAATTGGGCCATTGTGGTATCACCCTTGAATATGCGAGTTCTATCGCCCCCACATTCTGTGCACTGATGGTCATTTGAATTTATATGAACGCAGGCCTTGCAACACGTCTGCAAGACAAATAGGTTAGGTTCGTGCAAGTATGTGCCGGCCGCACCTTGTAGAAGCGTTTTGTGTCTGTATTCAAAATCATAGAATACAAACATTAAATTGCTCTTTTCCAGTAACAGCTTTGATGGAGCCTGCTTCATATAACAAAAATGACCAAAAGAACGATGGGTCTCGCATACTCTACAAAAAGTCTCATAACACCTGTGTGAATAATTTGCTCTTTCAAACTGGAAAATTGCCCACAGACCTCGCAAAACTTTTTGACATCACAGACCAACCTGCGACCTCTGCAAAATCCAGGACGTTTATGGTTATCAAACACGTCTGGTTTGTGAATCAACGCCCGCAGTCTTTACAGACAATAGATCGGGCTCCGCTACAAACCGCTTTAGCGTAGTACTTTTTGCACGCGGACTCGCACTTGTGCTCATTCTTTGTGTTGAACGGGACACGGCACTCACGGCAAAAGTACCCACACTTAAATGCGGCTGTCAAGGATTTTATGACGTCAAAATGGTTTTGCTTATTGTCGTGAAAATACAAATCCATGTTGCCCTTAAAGGAATTTTCGGCTGGAGCAGGCTCCTCATATAAGGCCCGTCTCCCCCTACGTTCCCTGAACACCGTGATTTTGTATTGAGAGAGGTATGTTTGAAATTGTTTCAGCTCGGATATCCCACCACATTTCAAAAGATTCACACGGGCATCACGGCATAGTTCCTCTGCTTTGAGTTTTTGAATAGGACGGCCAATTTTGATTTGTTTAAAGGTGTTCACATCCATACATCCTGGTTCTCTTTTATTATCACATATAGCTTTTGTGACAACCAATGCACGGGCAAGGCAAATTTTGTCGTCATTTTTAATCGTAATAATCCCTTGGTTTTTACGGCTATATGTGCTAGCGGGAGAGAGTTTATCACAATAGAGTGCACTCCCACGAGGCTCCTTAAAATGGCTGAGTTTAACGTACAGTGGTGCTGTACTCAAAAACAAAGTATTACTTTGCAACACGCGACTTATGTTATCAAGCATTGCTCTTGCGTCTAACTGGTCTGCTCGCCTAAATGAAACGTACACAGGGTTCAACGTAGATTCAGTGCTACTCAAAAGTAGGCCGACGTAGTCATCGGCGCTAACGCCATGGTCCTGCAGCCGATGGAGCAAATTAGTAATTTGTTTTTCAAGACAGCTTAATGCGTCACGATCGTCACGAGGGAGAGTGAAAAAAACGCACCTAGTTTACCCTAGTAAGGTTCGAACCTCAAACCCATCTCTTTAAATGTATAATACTTTTGGTATTAATATAATATGTTAAATTTCTTCCTAAATATCTTTTCTTTAGCTGAAACCAACACTCACAAAGTGTGTGTAATAAATGCAGTTGAGCCCTAGGGCAACTACCACCGCAGTTAATTTAACACTACGAAGGTTAAACATACATTTTCACCAATTTAGGGTAGTAGAGAGAGGATCAATAAGGCAAGCAGTAGCAACAAAACCGGGGACCCACTCCATCTATTGTATAGGCGTTCAAACAGCCCGCCACACGCCGTGTCAATAATTGAATCCCTGTACCAGCCTTAACGACAAAAATAATAATTTTCTCTCGGTTGGAATGCAACTAAACAGCTATAGAGAGGGAGCCTGTCAGTTAAATGGTACTCACATATCAGCCGGTTGATTTCCTCTAGATCCCTGTAAGCATCAGGGATAGCGCTGATAGGCGTCGGAAGCCTGAAAGATGACGACGTCTGCGCGTGGCCGGTGGTTCCATGATCCAGAGGGCTGACACTTGCTGTTGGGCCTGTGGTGGCTGTGATGGCACCCCCAAGGGCGGGGGACAGCGTAAGCACACCGGTCGATGTAGCAGGGGTCTTTGGGGGCTGCGGCACATCCCCCAAAAGCAACAGTTCGTCCCAAAAATCTGAAATTAAATAAATACATATTATTTATTATCACGGGGAAAAAACAGAATAAACTGTCAAGTTTCTATTTCTCTAATTTACCTAGCGTCCATTCATTCCCCGCAAGGCAAACCCCGTCCTTTGTAAAATAGCTCAAAGGATCTGGGGTGTGGAGTGGTGAAGGCTAGACCATGGCCTCAAACGCTTCGGGCTCGTCTACTTGATAGTCTATAAAAACGAGAAATTCCCTCTGTACACCAAAGTCTTTAAAACAAGAAATTCCTACGATACCCCAAAGACTAATAAATAAAATAGGCAGCCATTAAAACATACTAGAAGTTTTAAAAAATTACCTGAATTTAACCAATTTTCCAACCCGTCGAAACTCATCTTGATAGCTGCTAATCGGTGGTTGATGCAAATTGAAATGAGCGATTGTAAAGAATTCTGGGTTATTTATACCTTATTAAATGAGCATGCCGCCTGTAATGACCTAAATACTGTAATGTGTCTCTGCGCATGCGCAAACCGAATCAGGTCTTTTTAAATACCGTTATCTATCAGACACCTTCTACCCGTCACTGGTTATGGATGTGTCTTGTCCCCACTCTGTTCATGGATGGTGGGACACCGTGTGTGTGTGTGTGCGCGCGGTCATATGTTCATGGATGGTGGGACATCGTGTGTGTGTGTGTGTGTGCTGTCATAGACCCTGGAGTAGTTTTTCACTCTCTATCTAGGCATATGCCGGTTCAAATTTCCCAATTGCGTAGTTAGTATCTAAGCACATAATCAAAGCGGGTAGTGTGCAACAGTGATTGAATCACGGTTTAGCCGTATTCGATAGTCTAGAGGGTGAGATTTGAACCCAGATCTTCCGTCTACGGGCAAACCAAACTTACGTCGCGCACTCCGCGATTCAGATCTAATGAATAATGGCTCGATTATTACGCTAATGTGATTAGTGGCAGGAAGATGAAACGTATCCTAAAAAAACCTAGCCTCAATACATCTGACAGGGGCCCGGGTCATTGGCCTCAATATCGATTCTTGTCTTGACTTGTCTTTTCTGCCCGCCAACCTGGTGCCAGGGAAAACCCAAGAGGTTGCAACACACTGACCTAGTTCACGATCTATTCTTGTCTCGTAAGCCGTCAAGCTGACGCCAGGGAAAACCCCGTTGCCCATGGCAATGACCTCAATATCTATTCTTGTCTTGTCGGGCCGACATACTGGCACCAGGGTTGCGAAGGAGGAGGGGGTCTCAAGGCAGGGGAACCATTTATCACACTCTACCACCGACCGACATAGCGCAAGGTTAGTGCTGGGCAGTCCTGAAATGTCTTGTGGCTGAGGAGCCAATGTTAATTCAACATAAGACAGCCATAGCGCGAGGTTCGTGCCAAAACGTCACGGACCGTTTGCTCACCCCAATCAATGAATAAAAACTCCAAAACCTCAATCCTAGCAAATAATTAATTAGCAATAATCAATTAACAATCATTAATAATTAAAAGGCCGTCAGGAGAGGTTCATTCCGACAGGGCCTTGCGACGGAGGAACCAAAGTTCATTCAACATAAGACAGCCATAGCGTGATATTCTAATAAACAAATCAATGAATAAAACTCCAACACCCAAATCCTGACCAAAAATCAATTAATAATAATTAATAATCAAGAACTAACATTTCCGGGGTTGGTAGTCAAGAGGGTTATAGGGGGAAGAGTAGGAGTAGGAGGGGGAACCAAACGGATGTGGAAAGTAGGTTAGGAGGAGGGGGAATAACGGTAAATCATACGTATGTGGAAAGTATGTTAATGAGCATTACAATACACACTCTCGCTCATGAAAAATAGCCTAGGGGCTGTACCCATCAATCCCGAACACTACTTTTGTGTACTATGTTTCGATGAAATTCACATAGACAGCAGGGTTGTCTACGATGTTGGACTGGACCAAATTCTCGGCCCTCACTCCAAAGTTCAAGTTGTGCCAATTAGAGGACTATCAGCTATATGGAAACAACCAGTGTATTTTGATTTCGACAAGACTATGAACGAATTATTGCTTTTCTTGATTATTAACACTGTAGAATCTTCAGGAATCAAAGTATGTGCCATTGTTTCTGATTTAGGAGGCTGTGGAACACTGTGGAAGGAGCTCAACATAACCACAAAAAACACATATTTTATCAATCCTGCTGACTGCGATAGAAAAGTGTGTGTTTTTGCTGACATGCCTCACTACATCAAACTTTTGAGAAAACACTTTCTCGACAAAAAGGACTTGTTTTAGAAGATAATACAGAGATTAATGCGGCTATTTTGACTGGTGTTTTACAAAGGGACACAGGTGAAGTTAAACTGAGCCAGAAACTTGATTCTTCTTTATATTATTATTATTATTATTATTATTATTACTATGCCAACAGTAGTATATAAAGTGGTATGTATTAGTTTTACTTGTATATGTAGGCAGATTATGCAAGGGATAGTATAGTATTATTATATTATTTTTTAAATAAAAACATGTGATCGGTTTTTGTTCCAATAAGTATTGTTATATTGTGTACTTATTTTTCTGTGTTATTAATATTATTATTATTATTATTATTATTATTATTATATTATGAACAATATTATTAGAAGCTCTTGTAAATAAGCTTAGAATAATATCAATAGAGAGTAAATACTGTATATTTAAAATTAATAAGTTTTTCAGTGAGTTCGACATATTCGTATAGTAACTAATATATTGATACCATGTAGGCCTACTCAAACAGTATATAAAGTGGTATGTATTAGTTTTGCGTATGTATGTACATGTAGGCAGCTTATGGTAGGGCTATTATAGTATTATATAATTTTGTTAATAAAAACATGTGATTTGTTTTTGTTCTAATAAGTGTTGTTATATTGTTATATTATATTCTTATTTTTCTGTGTTATTATTACTATTATTATATTATGAACAATATTATTAGAGGTTCTTGTAAATTTCAAGAAGGTTTGGCTTGAATTAATTCTATTTACTACTTTGTATAGTGATTAATATCACTAGTTTAAATATTATTGACGAACCAGTCTTTCTGACAAGCCTCATTCATTCTAGCTACAACCAGGCACGCTAAAATAGCTCGTAACTAAACACGTCAAACTGAGTTAAGTATTTAAGCTACAGAGATGAGTCTTATATCTAAATAAAAATTCAGTTCATGGTCATCATTTTGTACGCTTATGCTACCCATCTATTTCAATTAGGAAAAAGCTTTTCAACAGAGTGAAAATGTGTCTGCTATAAGAACTTCATTATAGTTCTTTCCTTAGAAAATATTTGTTTAAAAGCAAACCAAATGGAATATGGGAATTTTAATCATTTCTTCGTGTCTTAAAAGGTTTTTATAACAAATTCTGAAAAAATGACTGTGATATTTCAAGTAGTTTACGAGAAAATGTGAGTTATGTTTTGGAACTTTCGAGCGTTCTTTGTCTTGTCTTGAATGAGAGAGTGTACCACCTCCAGAGCCGTAGGGAGACAGCCCTTACTATATAGCCCTGACTTTGACGTCTCGTAGCGCTCCAGACTCCAAGCTCATTGCATACTTGTCACTTGCTACTTTTTTAACCGGAGAAAGGAATAATCGTGTCTGCAGTGCTAAAAAAATGTAGTTAAAATGTGAAAGTAGGCAATTTATTGTGTATTACTAAAGACTTTGAATTGTAAATTTTCATAAATCTGGAGAACTTTTCAAATTAATAAACGATGCAACAAAGCTAATTTCCCCTTACATTATTTAATATGATTAATGCTTTTGTATTTTAAATATTATTATTTATTGACTGTGTGATCATCCATGATGGCTGTCTATATTTATCCCAGAACACCTTGAGCTTTGGTACAGTTCATGTCATATATTTCTCAATTCTTAGAGCTAATTATGAAGTGTTATGAAAGTCGTACAACGAGTTGTAAGAAAAGAGTAAGATTCAATTATGTGAATTGTTAGAAATACATTTCAATACACCCAGGAAATATTTGGAAAAAGGTGACATTAAAGTACTTGAAAAGTGACACTGCAGACGCGTCACGAGCTAATCTTCCGCTGTTACTGTACCATACTGTGAGTGGCTCACTAATTGGTAAGGGGGAACCCCCACCAAATCTCTAAAATACTTGTACTACTAACCTTCTTAAATCTGATGGTAGTTATTATTTAATAGATTTGTTAATTTTTCTCCTATTAAAATAAAGGTTGTTTGTTACTACAAAATTTATTTGGTTTCTGTAGATCCAACCATTAAAAAGATATAAAATATTTAACTTCAACGTTTTAAAATAATTTTTATGATTTTTCTTCCATGATTACACCCAAAATACCTTTCCAAAAATTTAATGTCTATGTTTTCAAAAAGATTGTCCCTTTGGCTATTTCCTGAATAATTTAGTTTTTTTTAAATATTAAAATATGAATTAAATTAATAATTTGAACAAGGGTCGTATTTAAAAAAATTATATTTATTAATTAAAAATAAACTTAAGAAAATATTTAAACCATTATTATTTCACCCCCTACATTCTTGAATACCATTTCACCTGAACAGTTTTCCGAAACAGCACATCAAGTGTTGTATTTTTTTTAAAAAAAGAGTATCGTTGTTTTTAAATTTGAGCCTACCGGCTGGTTGAGGTGTGTGTCTCTTGAAGCCATTTTCTCAACCATTCAACGACCCGCTAACTCCCCTCGCAGTTCCATGAGGGTTTGTTGCAACTGACGTCCCAAACTGGTTTTCAAATAGACATTCTTCAGTGAGAATAGTTTTAATGTTTTTGTTTGTTTTTTTACTCTAAAAATGCAATAGATTTGTATTATTATTTTATATATTTAGTCCATGTGTGAATAGTTTTTTAGTGTTGATATATTTGTGATAGTTTCAAACAAAGTTACCCAGTTTCACTAAGTAAACTAGTTTGAGACTTCTGTGCTTACAGGGCCGGGGTTCAATCCTCGGTCCCGGCACAGATTTATCTTATTGCTAAACCCTTCCTTCACCTCTGACAAGACGTGTATAAATCACAACTTGTGAATGTGTGGAATTCCAGGCCTCCACCGTGGTTCGGATCCAACGTTAAACTGTAGGTCCTCCATTTGATCTCACAATCACCCTACCATTGCACATTAGCGTAAGTGTGTATAGCCCGAACGGTTAGTAAGACGTGGTGCTAATGATAATAATAATATAATTAAAACGGTGCCTATGGGGAACAAAAAACCACTACCCTCTAAAATACAAAACTACAAACAAATAAATTAAATAGCTATTCCTCGGTAAGTGTTAGAATTTAAATTGTATCTATATCGAATATGAAACAGGTATTTAGATTAGCTTACAATATATACATCTTCACTCCTAATAGTTTAATAATAGTAATAATAAACACATCTTTTCTCATTTATAACTTTTCATTAGAAATATTAATAGTTTATTTGATACAACGTAGGAACTAGAACTATTAAGTTCGTAAGAAAATGTTTTCTTAGATTACAATACTAATAAATATTTTAAAGATATATTTTATCGAACAATTATTCAATGGATCTGAATCGGGTGCGCGAGGTAAGATTCAGGATCATGTTTGGTTAGCTCGTAGCTGGAAGTTCTGGGTTCAAATCTCAGACTCGTGGACCGAGGGCTGTTCTTCCCTAAGTGTTTGTCCACATTCCTTCACGCAAATGCGGATACGCTTACTTTAATGTATACTTTCCTTAGCTCTATTCCGTTATTATAATTAAAATTATGTATAAGACAGATGGATAGTAGCAGGACCGGATTAATGACAATAATTGGTTTGGTGTTAAACGTCTTATTTTGATATCATTTGAATTTTTATTGCGTGGGTAAGGAACGGGACAAACTACTAGCTTTATTTATTTGTTTTATTTAACGTGCGCTTTCTGAACCAACTGATTATATAAGCACACGAGAATTTCTATGAGTGAGATCGAAAGGGCCTAATAATTTTGCCGGGAAAGATATTTTCACAAACCTTAAAGGGTTATCTTACATACCACAATCGATATGGTACCGATGGCTTTACTTTCCCTACAAAAGAAGTTATGCTATGAATTGTTATCACTTGAAAGAAATACTTTGACCCCGGCGGGGTTTTAACCCACGAACACCGGGTTTTGAGGCGAGCACTTTACTCCAAGACCAGTGAAGTCGACCAAACTGCTAGCATTATTATATGATTGAATACTAAAGTATAAAGATAGCGCCACAAACACAAAACAAAATATTGTTCGATAATAGGAATAACAATCTCAACTAAAATCATTCATGGCTGCACTAGTGAGCACGTACACTAAATGCAAGTCTCATTTAGTCTAGCCTACTGGCAACGGGGAGATCGGGGCTCAATTCACAGCCGGTCATTCTCGAGATATTTTTATAAATGTTATTCTTTTATTTCTGTATGCAAGTACAGGTACATTTCCCCTACATTCCAAGCTAAATATGGCAATGCTAATTTAAATTTCACGCTCAGCTTTCACTCATAAATTTGAAATTCTAACACTTATCTGATTCTCTGGAGTAGTCCCCCTACCTTTTCCCCAAATCTCAATGTTATACCTAAGTTAAAACGTCTTTCTTATTTTAACCCCCTCCCCCAACTCCTGGAGCCCAAGTTTGAAATTCCTAATTTCGTAAATTGTCCTTGTTAAATGAGGTGGTCCTTCTAAAGATCTTCATGATTTCAATTTTTAATCTTATCTCGAAGGGGCTTAGATTTTCCTGAACACACACCTAAGCTTACTTTATTTTTTATATATTACTAGCATGAAGTACAGCTTTGCTCGGGAGAATAGTTTAGGGCAACTTAAAAGATTAAAAAGGGTAAAAATTAAATCAAATTAATTTTTAATTGTTATTTAATAAGTTAAAAAAAAAGTTTAAGTGTATAAAAGGGGCACTAAGGTAAAAGTGACAGACACACAAACGAACAGACAAACGGCATTGTGAAAACAATGTTTTTGGTTTCAGGGGGTCATGAAACATTGACATTTATCGAAATCTCGAGTTAGATTTTTTTTTTTACAATCACAATACTAGTAGCTATAAATAGTTCCTTGTATTTATTTTTGTTATTTTGAAACAGTAAATAAG
Organism: Timema shepardi; assembly: GCA_902151425.1. Classification (NCBI taxonomy): domain Eukaryota; kingdom Metazoa; phylum Arthropoda; class Insecta; order Phasmatodea; family Timematidae; genus Timema; species Timema shepardi. Next base: position 16,128 of record CABFVX010007946.1, read on the forward strand.
GTCGTTTTAATTCAATATTTATCTGGCTTTGGCCTTGCATACAATATATCGAATCTAGTATGAATTTGCTTTTTTTCAATAGGAAATTCAGGGGTTATTTTAATGCGTAGAGCATTTATCTCTTTTGAAATATAAATCGTAAAACATGTTTTAAAAATTAGCTTATGCACTCGACACATATTTAATGCTCTTTATTTTAAAGATGACATAACTAATTTATTTATTAAACTAGTATTGAGTCTTGGGGGAGACCGATTCCCAGTTTTCCCTCTATTGGGTGTGCCATTAACCTATATATATACACGCGCGAGTATATAATACCCGAGGAAGAACAAACAGAGACATTCTGCATTAGTCTTTTTTTGGTGGTATAGCTTCAATTTGAGGAAACACTCAAATTTTCTATGTTAATAGGCTGTCATTTATAAATTATCAAAACTACATTCTATCTATTAAAATAACTGAATATTTTGTTTTTGCTTGGAAACATTTTTGACAGTATTTTATTTTGTGATACATTAATGGAAAACTATCACTTTATAAACATTTTCACGTAAATTCAAATGTATAGTACGACACAATCTTACATACTTTCTCATTTAGTATCTAACCAAAAGTTGGTTTACTTCCATTGAATACTACAATTAGGAAACAAATTTTCGTAATTTGTTGTCAGTAACCCATAAGGGAATGTCTGTGCGGTGCACTGTACCATTTATTAATTTTTTTCAAACCTCTAAACACCTTAAGCAAGATTGAGCCTGTTAATTTTAAAGAAGACATGCCTACTTTGATGAGTTTTGTTTAAATCTTTATAGTAATTGTATAAAGCCTAAAATGACCGAACTCGATTGAGTATATACATTAATTTGTACACCCTTCGCTTATAAATTGTGAGCAGGAGAAAGATCACAAACCAAACATGTTTGTGTCCTTGTATATGTGTGCCTGTGTTTTCAAATATCATACACACACACACACAAGTACTATTATATAATTTTTTTTAATCGTTTATTTTTGTAGTAATTCAAACCATTCTATTCTCAATGAATAGCTCTTGGCTCAGGCTTGAAAAAAAACCGGGATATATTAAAAAAGAAGTTGGGCTGTATTAGGTTTTATTAGGTTTGTTGTGGTGTGAATAAAGATATTATGTGTTATCTGATTCAACCAATCATTCTAACATATTAATTAGTACCTAGACTGTCACAAAGAAAATAACGCCTACGCCTAACAATAATATTATATTTTATAAATCAATTATTTTAAGGAATTAAAACAATAGACACTGGTTAACCAAATTCAAAATAAAACTTTCATGCAATCATGTTAGTAAAATTTGGTTCTTAGAAAATAATGTTTTAAATTTAAATTATATGTGTATTCTTTAAAATATTCAATAGCATTAGCTTGATCTAGTCCTATGTTAGTATATTTGATTCCGTTTTCAATCTATCTACATTTTTATTTAAAGTAATTAATCATATTTTAAATATTACAAGGAAAATATGTGAATGTGTGGAATGCCAGACCTCCACAATGGTTCGGATTCTTCGTTAAACTGTAGGTCCTCCATTTCATCTCACAATCACCCTACCATTACACATTAGCGTAAGTGCGTATAACCCGAACGGGTAGTAAGACGTGGTGCTAATAATAATAATAATAATAATAATAATAATAATACAAGGAAAATAGACTAACTACTTTTAAAAAATTAGACGATTGCTTTGTATCCAAAATATAATAAGTTTTTTAAGTGGGTATTTTTAATAAAACCAATGTGATTTTTTTTTGGGCTGGATATAAATATAACAACTCTGTCTTAGCTAACTCTACATGCTTTAATTATATGCAATCGTAACAAACAGCTATTGCATACATATTATTTACCTTTACATTTGTATCTTTATTGCAAACTTATATCGTCGATGTGACTTGATATGAAACTTATTTAATTTTATTATAAAACCACTTTTTCAATTAAACTTTTACATACCGTTGTTTGATATTTGTAAACAATAGGAAACCCCCAAAACAACATTACTCAATCATTTAAGGAAATCTTATTGTGTTAGATTTCATTTTAACATTAGTCAATCATTAACTTCCAATACTTAATTTAAATATTTTTTAAAGATTAGAAACTTTAAAAAGTTTTTTGTTTATGAATAAAGAAGTGTTTAGTTTGCCATTGGTTTTATTTATAGTTCTTTCCCTAACGATAAATGACTGAACTTTGTAAATACTATGGGAATTAAACACACATGGTAATGTATTGACTTTTTCACAATTTGTTTTGTAAAGTATTGTAGAAGTTTACTTAATATAATTTATATTTTTATTGTCTTTAGGTTGAGTATACTATAATTTTGATCGTAAGAAAAGTAAATGACTGTAACAAACGTTAGTAAAACTACATTGATTTATTCATAGCTCAAGCAATGTGATTTAAATCTTTAACGTTCGATAGATATTATAAGTAGGCCTACCTTTAAAAAATTAATTAAGTAAAATGCCATCAACCTTGACCACCAATTTTTGTTATGTATTTATTTGTATTTTCTAAACCTGTTCTTCCTACAAGAATCAAAGTATACCTAGCCAAACGCATTGGAGGGCGGTTTTTACCTTTATAGTTATCACTTTTTTTTTTCATCCTCGTCAAAAGAATGTTGGTGCATTTCCAATAAACAATCTTCTTAATTTTAAATTATTATAAGTAAAATCCTTGTATATAATGTTAATGTAAAAATAAATTGTTTTTATCCAAAATAGTTTTAATTTGGTCTTTTATGAATTATTATTAAAACAATTTAAAAGATTTACTCACATTTTAATTTATTGGATCTTTTATTTTAACGATTACTTTTCAATTAGAATTAGTTAGTTTATTAATTGATGCAGAATATCAAGGTTTTAGGCCTACACCTTGATTAGAAATACAAATCTATTATACTATTATTGATGATTAATAATATACTATATTTTACAAGTGTACAAACTGAAAGAATGTTGAATGAAAACTACTACAGCTATGTATAATTTTGAAATAGAACTCAAACCCGGCCTTCCAAACATGATTCGAGAAAAAAAAGGAGAAACCAACCCTCTTCTTTCTTTGTCTCGGAATCTATTCTTGGAAAGAATGTATAGCTGCCAGTCAGTCAACCCTACAGGTGATGAAATGTCTAGCTGTACACAAGTGAATTAACACAGGGGGAAATGGAATTGAAGTTCTCTACAAGCACGAAGCGTAGCGGATTTGAAACAAAATAGAATGTATGGGGGTTCTCCCTTAAGATTCGGATGGATACCTACTATTTAAGAACGATAAATTTGTTTACTCTATTGCTTAGAAAATATGCCTAGTAACAACATGCGTTTTTTTGTATTATATTAAACTTGTAAATTTAAAATGAACTATATTAATAAAAAAGTTAAAAGTTAATATTTACTTTTTTTTTTACAATAAGACGTAATTTCAATTAAATTAAAATTAAATGAAACATTAAATATAAGAATATGGTTTTGATGTTATCATATTATTATAGAGAATAAGATAATGTTCTATCATACATGATGAATATTTATAATACAATCATTTTAACAAAATTCGACATGTTAAAATTAAATCATGTTTAAACTGTTGAAACAGTTCAATAGATTCCTGGTAGATTGCTCTGTCTTCGGAAGCACCTTTCCTCTCCAATCCATTTTCCATTTTTTTTTCTGTAAACCCTGCTACTTCCCTTTCTCTCAACCCATTTATATTCTGCTCAGGTAAAACCCTTGAGACTAATTGTCTGTCACCTCCAAACCTGAGCTATTGAAAATATTTTCTGTGATGTATTTTTATGATCTATGTTAAACGTTTTTTATAGAGTATACTCGATTATGTTTACCTTATAAATAATTTCCATACACAATGTTTCCTTTATTAGATAAAACCTATTTTTATAACGTTGGTTTATTAGAGAGAGGTGAAAAGTATTTATCTAAATAATTTTATTCTTGTTTAATAGACAAACAAGACCTTTTCCCACTTATAGCAGAATTAATTTTGTGGATATTAAGATTCAGTGGCGCATCTAGGAGTTTACTTAGGGGAGGGTGAGCATGTTTTTCATAGATATTATTTATATCCCCTGAAAATATCCATAAAATTATTTTTGTTTAAGACATCTTTTTTTAGAGAAATTACACACACACACACACACATATATATATATACACACACACACACACACACAGGTTGTTAAAAAAAAGGGGGTTCGGAAATTGTGGATCTTGTTTTACACATTTACAGGAGTAGAATGATTTTAATGATGTTACATGACCTCTAGTTGTGTCTATACGTCGGTAAGCTCCAATAATGATAATATTAAAAGAGTATTTGAAATCATAGGTTCCAAACCTACACACATAAAGGTAAATGCAAGTTTGTATTTTAGTCATAAAAAATAAATAGTACGTTGTGCCACACAGACTTTCTCTCGTTTTATATTGAAATATACATTTACTAAAAACTCGTGAGGATTTTTGAAATTAAATAATATACACTGTTACTTACTCTATGCAGGGGTGGCTTGACGGCCGTGCGAACCGGGCGGCTGCCCGGGGCACCAGCTTGAGGGGGCGACAAACGGAGCTAAACATAACCTAACGTAGCCTGGGTGTGATATAAAAATAGTCTCCAAACTTAACAACTTCAAACCTAATGTAACCTGGGCGTGATATGAAAATATTCCCCAAACCTAACAACTTCAAACCTAATGTAACCTGGGCGTGATATAAAAATAGTCCCCAGAGAGTGAAGTTAGGGAACAAGTTACAGATACATTATTAGAAATATTTAAAAGCAACCATATGAGAAGTTTATTCACATTAATAACAAGAGCGCAGATAACAGTACATGGTCTCTTTATATCTTAATGAGTTAGTTGGAAATTAAACTCGGCAACAACAATAAGTCGCAGGTATATTTACAGAAAATAAACTTGAAATCCAATCATTATCCTGACGGATCAGTCTATATGAGACAACAACATTACGCATGAAATTAAATACGGTAAAATAATATAAGGGCCTAATGGGCACCTTGAAATGGTTACAAAAGGTTTCGTTATTAACAGAAAACGAAGATATATTTTACGTTACTTTAACTTTGAATACATTATATACGGAAATTACATAACGCGAGAGTTTGGCTACAGACATTAGTCAAACTCCCGCGGGACTATTTGATCCTGACTCAGAATACGGAACCAAACAATAATTTCATCATTAAACAATACTTCAAATGTCCTAATAGGACATACATTAGAAAAAGATATTCAAATAAGCAATAGTTAAATAAAGTCATCGATAACACAAAACAAAAAATAATAGATACATCACTTTACGATAATTCAGAATGCAAACTAAATAAGAAACGTTACTTCGATGATTAGGAAACATTAATACAATTATCCACAATATCAAACATATTAATTTTAATTGGTACAAACTTTGAATCAATTAACTTTGTGAATATCAACGTGAATGAATATTACAAAAAGGAACTCTAGCGCCTAGGTGGCGACATACCAAAAGTAGAATATTAATTTAAATAGAACGACCAAAATAAGATAGTTTTAGAAACAGAAGATTAAAGTTCTATATACAAAAATTATTAGAGTTGAAAATAAATTTGAGTCCTAAACACAAATCGTCATTGTTACGATTTTGATACAAATTACAAGTTTATCCTGCCATTGTCCAGGTCGATATCAATGGTCCGTCGTCCATCGTAGATGATAAGGTAGTCAATTTTGGCATACTTACGTAGCCATTATATAGGAGTTTCGTTGCAAGAAAGGGGAGGTGGGAGACAGAAACACACGCTAGGGGACGTCAGCGATGTCTTCAAACAATCACGTACACCAATGTTTACATTGCTCCATCGGAATAAGCCAGTTACTCCAATCTTCCGATGTTTTATAGGTGGTTCTTCTTCCAACCACCAGAGGTCAGGTACGTAGCTATTCCTTGTTGTCTTCAAAGTTACACAGCTCAAAATTCGCCAGTGGAAAACGGAGAGCCGGGACGTCTTGTTGACACATTGAAGCTCACTTGCCCCACTCGTCGCACTAGTTCGTCTGGTGTAGACCAGTCTTGCAGGTTATTAGTGTAAGCAGAATCATTTGGTAAGTACAGGAACAAACTATTAACATATAATTGGATTTGGTAGTGAAATTTATTGTCCAGCATTGTTTTATCATGTCTTATTAACCTACATGAACTACAACAGAGAATATTAATATTGTAGAGATCCTAATTGAGTTGTATTTATTGGAGCAGGTAGTATGATTTACTGCGATACGTGTGTTTACGTCATCATGGGGTGGGGTCCTATTGTAACATTTTACAACGTAATGTTACAAATCTTACACATTAGTAAAATTTTGTGGTGAGTAAAATAGAATCTAGTGCCACTCTTAAAAAGTTATTTTACATTTGCCATCTTGAAATAATGGTGCCCTAAAACCCCCCTTTTTTGCATTTATACCGTAAGCCATTGATAATGTCAAAGTGTTTGTTAGACTTATGATAAAAAAGGGGGGGATTACGTTGTCTACAAAACAAGTTCTTATAGTTTTATTTGTAATCCTAACAGTTTTTAAATAATCTCTAGGTAAAATGTTTAACGTATGGTTAACATTTGTGGAGTTTCCCCTTCAATTATTTTTCAATCAAGGCCAGGCTACGTTAGAATTAAAGTTGTTAGTTTTGGGGATTATTTTAATATTTTATGAGAGTACAATCACCATGAGAAATATGATGGCTGGCAGCTAGCAGAAGATTTAAGAACTGCCAAATGAAAAACCAAATTAAAAATAAAATTGTTTCTGTGAAAGTTTTGACTTGCAAAAATGACAATAAATCAACATATTATGGTTATTGCAGATAATATGGCTTGGTAAATAGATACATGAGATTTGATCTGCTAACTTTTGCTATCTGTTAGCTACCTACACTCCTAAGGTGAATGGACTATATTATCCGCCGGTTACGTAAATAGGCGCCAAAAAGCCATACTGCCCGGGCGCGAAATTTACCTCGGTCCGCCCCTGACTCTATGGCATCAGGAAATAGGAACACTGTTACAGAAAAATTGAAAAAAGAGAAACATCTTTGTCAACCAAAGAGCATAAGAATCAAATTCATTTTTAAAAACCTGTATTAAAAACAGTGGTATAGTCATAAATTTAGCAGTGCTGGAACGCAAGGTTATATCAATCCCAAAGTTGAAGTGGGGTTTTGGGACACCCAACCGCCGTAGGCGAAAGGCTTACACAAACATGAGTGATCTCTATAAGCCATTTGGAGCATCTTTTAATGATCATTGAGGCAGAAACTTACTTTACGCACTTCCCCTAAAATTCCATGAATTCGCATAGAACACTGTAAATTTCATCAGAATTTATTGATTGAAAAAACTTTTAACATAATATTTATATAAAATCAATTAGCTAACTTGGACTTGCAAAGTATAAAATTTTACTAAAAAAATATTTTGAATATTTTTTCCACGAAAAACAGTGCCAGAACAGCGTTCCCCCGCGTTCCCACTGCACCACTACACCCATGATTAAAAAGTATATATATATATTTGTGTATAGTTAAAGATTTATATGATGAGTTATTACGACTCTCAAATAGTTACGGAGAAATGATGAAAATTTGAAAATCTCCCGTATGTGAAGTACCCTCAAAGTCATGTTCATAAGAAAATGAAAATGTCCATCTTATTTATAAAGATAAACTGTGTTTGGATATCAAATTTAATCAAAATCATTAGAGCGAATTTCAAGAAAATAGATTTATTCTCTTTTTGCCTTTCAATAAACTACTCTTAAATTTAGGGTTAGATATTTAATTCCAAAAATCCCTCGGGAGAAGGGGGGGNGGGGGGGGGGTGAAAGCCTTATGAAGACCCCAGGCTCAAAGTTTTAACCCACATGGTAAAATGGTTTCGGTTCTAACCCAAACCCAGGTACAAACAGTCTGACAGATGGCATTGCTGAAACAACTTTTTTTTTTGTTTCGTGGGGCTATAAAAAGTTGACATTAATCAAAATCTCGATTTCGAATTTTTGACGATCACAATATTTTCACTCCGAGGTGTCGATACAAAGTAAGTTTACAAAGTTTAGTTACCCACAGCCGATGATTTCCGTTGGTTTGATCGCCATTGATGGGGAGGTCAAGGTTCGAATCTCATCTGCGTGAACTGAAGATGGTTTTCAAGTTATATATATATATATATATATATATATATACACCTTTAACGGTTTTTCACAAGTGATTTATCACTCTGGTTTTCCCATATTTACTTCATGCAAATGCGGGTTCACTCCCTCTTAGCTACCTTCCTCATCTCTACCCAATCAGATTAAACCATTAATAACATGTGTTCTGAATGTAGCAATTAAAAATAAAAGACTTGGTTTTGGATGGGCTATAATCATATTATAATAATAAATTAATGATTTTAAGTGGAAACATGGTTTAGCGAGTTTTATTTAATAAATATTTTTTATATATATCATAGAATACAATGTTCTTGTTAGTATGGTGTCCGAAAAAAGTTAAAAATAGGACCTATTTGTGAGTGAAGTAGGTGTACAGAACGTAAATTATAGTTAATCGAAATAAAATGCAAAAAATTGCAATTTTTCACTAATTTTGGCCACCTTTTTCTAACTCATTAATGTTTTTAAATATATTTTAATCTTTTTCTAACAGGCTATCACTTAGAACAAAGTGTGGTTTTCACTTTGGTTTTTCTAACTTCTGTACAAACAAACTGTGATGCACTTATTTTAATTCTAACCTCCTTATACCATGTATTTAAAAAATTAATGTAAGTAGTGACCGTAATAAATATATATATGACACTAAAAACAACAAAAAGAAATGGCTATAATTTTTTAAATAGAGAGAAGAAAATATATTCTTATATATTTCTATAGTCATAAATAAATATCACTATTGACTGAGAATAATGATTTCTTAAGGTAGCTCAGAAACCTTTTACTTTGGCAGGGATTCGAACCCTTATCCTTTGACTTTGGACGTCATTATATAAATCCCCAAGATTGCGGCTCAAAACTCGGCATCACTCCTTGGAGATAATAAACGTGATAGCTTTTGTTGAGTAGCAAGCAACAAAGTTGAATGAATTAGGCGAGGGGGCCTGTGAAATGTAAGTACACTCTGTTTATTATTATTAACCGTACCCATTCGGGTTATACGCACTTACACTAATGTATAATGGTAGGGTGGTTGTGAGATGAAATGAAAGACCTACATTTTAACGTGGAATCCAAACCACGGTGGAGGCCTGGCATTCCCCACATTCACAAGATGTCTTGTCAGAGCTGAAGAAAGGGTTTGGTAACCAGATAAATCTGTGCCGGGACCGGGGATTGAACCCCGGCCGCCAGCACAGAAGTCTGACACCTTTCCCCTAGACCACCAGGTCACCCAGTACACTCTGAAAGGATGGTAAAATAGAGTGGGTTAGAGGGGTTGGTGTTTCGACTGCCATAACTACAGCAACGCACCTCTGGTGAGGTGATAGTACATGGAACTACTTGGAAGAGAGATTGGCAAAACCTCGAGATGTCCATCCGAATCTTAAAAAATTGTAGTTTAATTTCCCTAAAGAATAAAATTAAAGCGTAAGTGGCTAAAGCGTTTGTCGTGTTAAGCTCGATTACTGAGGATGGGGAGATCGAGGTTTGAATCTCGGTTGGGTGAACTAGGGGAGGTTTTTCCTAAATGGTTTTACACTCTCCCTCCACGCAAATGCGGGTTCACTTCCTCTAATTAAACCTTCCTAATTCCTAATCTATTAGCGTAATTAGGGGTACCCGTCATTTGGCCTAAAGTGTAGGCTAAATACCTTTAGGCCAAATGCCTTTTAGGCCAAACGCCTTTAGGCCAAATTACTTTTTGTAAAGTTAATTTTTAGACCATTTATTAAAATGTGTTTTAATGTCTCCGGAAACATTCGTTATGATTTGTAGTGATGCTAATAGATGGCAAGGTGTGTAGTGTTTAGTTAAATAGTATATATTATCGTTTAAATATATATAGTTCTTTTTTCAATCTACTACTTCCCAAGGTATAGCAGCACGTCCATTAGCCTGTAGTACCACTTTTGTATGTTGAACTTTTTACATTGACCAAGTATTGTAATAGTTTTTGTACCGTTTTGTACCAGAAATAAAAAGTTTTGTACCCGTACCGTCTATTTATTAATTAGCACATACATGTGGTCACACCATTTTAATAATTTTGTAAATAGTAATTTATTTTAGTTGAACCCCCACCCTCTTTTCTCACAACTGACCTTGAGACCCAATATGTGAGTGCTGTACACAAAAATGGCATATTCTTATTCTGTGACCCTAAGAACCCTCAGATATTAAATTTCATTGCGTTTGGAAGACATTATATTTCCCACCCCTTTCTGCCCCCTTGGGGAATTAAATTTGAAAAACCCTCGAAAAACATTCACCAGTTTTTAGAAAGAAACCTTCGTTTTCAATTTCAAAGCTCAGTGCCCGCTAGTTCAAAAGATACATAAGTGAATTTTTAAAACTTTCAAACCCTATTTTTAATTTCTTAGAGGTCGAATTTCAGAAAATACCGCCATATCTATTGCCTAGCGCTCAGAAGGAATATTCCCCCAAAATTTAAAATTTCCATATCTAGAGGTCGGGGAAAAGGGCGTGGAGCATTTTATGTATATAGCTACATTTGCATGCGAGCTGAAACATAGATTTGATAAATTGGGCTCAATTTATTTACGCCTATCGTTAAGAATGCACAGAAATGAAATACTCATTTTTGTAGTTCGGGGCTGCATACAACGTCAAGATCCATCATAATCTCTAAGGCAAAATGTTAACTATTACAATATTTTCTGTCTATAAGAAAGTAAAAAAAGAACATTTATTTTCTAATGTGAGAAGGCAAATTAACGTGACTCAAGTTGGCCCGCCACATTGCTGTTTTTTTTTTGTCTAATCGTTTGTACTCTATTTGTGCTCATATGTGCCCGAACATGAACATTTGTGCTGTGAAACTGGCCAATTTAAAAAATATTTAATGTGGCGGGCCAA
>CABFVX010007947.1:0-16538 GCA_902151425.1 Timema shepardi
CTATAGGCCCATATCTTTTAAACTGTGACATAGTGCAGACATGCAAGGTAAGCTACCTTCTCTATAGGCCCATATATTTTAAACTGTGACATAGTGCAGCCATGCAAGGTAAGCTACCTTCTCTCGTAAACATGGGGTACTTAAAAGGATAACACTGTTTTATCATTAAAAATATGTTGTTGGAACAGTTAATTAATTTCAAATAAAATTAAGAAGGTGTTATAGGGGAATAATTGTGGACTTCATTAAAACCTGTTCAATATTTTCGGATCATCTTGTAATATCCTGCTATCCTACAGGTTACAACTATATAAATTGAGAAAGAATAAAATTTAAACAATAAATAGATTTATTAAACATAAAAAACAGATATAACAAAATTAAGCTTTACAATGATATTACGGGTTATACTTTGAATTTTAGTGAAGACAATAAGACTTTGTGAATTTGTATATTCTGCTGTAGCTACCAGGACTGTGCAGGAGCCGGACTACTGGATGAATTTCTCTAAAGAAAATAATTAAGTAGTTAATAACAAAATATAGAGCAAGATATATATATATATATTCTGCTGTAGCTACCAGGGCTGTGCAGGAGCCGGGCTACTGGATGAATTTCTCTAAAGAAAATAATCAAGTAGTTAATAACAAAATATATAACAAGATTTATATATTTTTTTTCTGCTGTAGCTACCAGGGCTGTGCAGGAGCCGGGCTACTGGATGAATTTCTCTAAAGAAAATAATCAAGTAGTTAATAACAAAATATATAACAAGATTTATATATTTTTTTTCTGCTGTAGCTACCAGGGCTGTGCAGGAGCCGGGCTACTGGATGANTATATATATATAACTTTAAATTAGCTAAGCCCGTCTGGGTTGTAAATTAAACTCTTTAAAACATTTTCTATAATGATAAACAATAGAAAAGTTTCTTGAATATAGTAGTTAATGGCTAATAAGCAGGTATCAACAAAATAGTACTATGGCTGGTCTCTTTACCTTATGGTACTGCCAACGCATTCTATAAAACACACAAACCTAGTTGCAATTAAACTAAGAGTAACACTAACACAATAGGAGCCCAAAAACCGGGCATAGGAAAATGGTATTATTTGCGTGGACCCCACTATGACTCTATAGCAGTTCCCTGGGTTGCGTACCGAAGCTAATTCCGTACGAGAAGCGTCACTGCTTGACCAACACGAAATAAAGAATTCCACCAACTCAACTGAGGTATGTAATCCAATACAGACAACCTGGTTGTAGCCATCCAAAAATTAAACAGATGTGCATGACGTTTACGGCGTCATGCCAAACATTGAGTCAAATTAGACTAATGGAACTTGTGGAAGTTTAGTAAGTCTGTAACTAAGGCATTACTGTATTCCAAGCCCAAGGCTCGTAACGTAAACACTGTATAATAAATATACAGAGCAACATATTCTCTAGGACTGATGTAACATACATGAAACTAGCTATTATTAGACTTGTCCCCCATTCTGGAGGACACAATATTTAAACAACAAAATAAACCTCTAAATTAGGAAGTCAACAAGACTTGCCGTTGATCCACTGTCGATTCGACATACTCTCAAAACAAATGAAAATCATCTCCGACTATATAAAGAATATTACAAGGATGCCTCAGGTTTTCCTGTTGAAATTTCATCCTCATCCTCGCCCTTTATTAAACACAATGGATCATTTACAAAATAACAAGAAGATAAGTTTTACAAAGGTAGGATACATAGATATACATTGATTACAAGAGTGAGTTATTTGTACAATAGATTCATCAGGTTTACATTTACATCATCCCTGTTGTAAGTTTATATTTCTAAACCAAGTGTTTCCTCCAAAAGCCGGCGCGATGGTGCATCAGCCGGGTTACCCGTGGACTCCACCCAAAAGGTACCCCACGTGGAGTCCCGGAGTAGATTTGCCACGAACAGGTGGAGATGTCGGACACCTGGGGAGTTGAATATGATGCCCTTGCCTGTGGCAAGAGCATAAAGAGCAGTCATGCTGTAAACCCCTAATTGGAAATGACCCCTACTTCCTAGGGTCAGATACTCGTGCCTCAAGGCCAGGAGGCCTGCGGTGACCTCTTCTTCGTTGATCTACAGGGTTTCGTTCACACGCCAGATCTTAGAACTGTTTGTGGAGGTGGAATAACTTGCCAATGTCCAAGGCGTAGCGTCACTAAAAACAATCACGATCGGTTCGTTAGCCGATTTCCAGCGCTTTCTACACCAGCGTGGCAACGACAAGAGTTTAAGTGCTATTGCAGGACATCTCCTGTAACAGCTCGTCGTCGCATACGCCGGCCAACCTAAGTTATATCCTGCACAACGTAACACGTCCTTACCTGCAGCTTCAGTTAGATGGTTGAGCAACGTGTATGCTTTGGCTTGGGTGGCTTCCGTGGCCGTCAGTGTGCTGGTAGTGGTGTCCACAAGTAACCCCAGCTAGGTCAGTGTCTGTTAAGGTTCGGTTGAAGATTTATCTCTATTGATGGTTATTCCTAGTTGTTCTAGTAATTCAGGGTCCCGAACCAGCTGCTCACACGAATGACTATAAAACAAAATGTCGTCTAGGTACACTACCGCACCAGTCTGATCCAACACTTCTCGCACTGCCACTACCGCTTCTTCTACTGTTTTCTGGAGTAGAAAGGGAGAAAGACGGTGTCCCATGGGCAATCTTGCTGTTCTATATTTCTTCTCATGGAAATAAACTCCAAAATTTCTACCGGAGTCCATACTTAGCGCTATTTGATAAAATCCAGCCGTAAGATCAATCTTCCAGAGAAAGGAGTTTCTCGGAATCCTTTGCAGCGCTTTTCCCGCGGACAGCAATGAAAATTTTGGCGTTACATAGTAGTCCGTCCATGGACTTAAATTTTGTATAATCCTTTTTTTCCTGTTTACCTTCGGAATTGCAAACAGCGTGAAGGCGTCCCGGACTTCACTATCTTCTATTAGGAGGTCGTTCTCAATCCAGTCTTCGACTGCCTGACGAATAATCGGCGAGTCTCTGGTTTTCCGGAACACATGCGGCGCGTCGTAAGGTTTTTGAATACTAACACCATTTTTCAAATGCTTAAATCTCACTCTACCATTCCATAGGATAGGTTTGATAACATATACTCGCATTGACGCGTATGTACACTCACTCAACGGTATATACACTCTTAATTCATCTTCTGTTAGTAAGTTGATGTAAGTGTTTCTTACACTGGGTCCTAACGATGCCTCCGGTTCTCCTGTTGAAATTTCGTCCTCATCCAAGACGTCCTGTGGAGCAGAGTCCCTATTGATGTTGGGTCGTCTCGTTTGCGTAGTGGGTGGTTCACTAGGCGTTTCTAGTTCTTCAACAGTGATGCCTATGCTGGCAACAAGGTCTTCTAGCGTTTTAAAGGTTTCAGTCTCTGGCACTATTTCTGCGACGGCGTCGCACCATCCTTCTAGGTCCATGGATGTAGGCAGTTCACGGTTCCATGTGTCTGTATCATTTTCCAGGCTTTCGGATGTAGGTGATCTGAGGTTCCAGACATCCGCGTCGGAGGAACCGGCAGCGCGTTCGTCCATGCGCGGATCGTTTAACCATTGATCCATTGTGTTATAGATGTCCAATGTTGGTTCGATATCGTCTAGAAATTCTAGCTCTTCTAGACCGATATTATCCCCAGCTTCCTGTAGAATATTATTTACTTCTTGAGGTGGCATTAAACCTGCTTCGCGGTAAACCCGTATAATGTTTTCCTGCGACGGAGGACTGCGCCTGGACCTTTCCATTACGAGAGAGTTGTTGTTGTCCCTCCCTTCACCTCACCCCGACTGAGTCCCGAGATCCCTCCCTCCAGGCTTATATACTTCGTTCACGGGCGGTAAAGCCTGGAAGGGAAGGTCCCGGGAGGACAGCCGAGGGCGAAGCAAAGGGAGCGATGGTTCTCGCCCTTTATTAAACACAATTGATCATTTACAAAATAGCAAGAATATAAGTTTTACAAAGGTAGGATACATAGATTTACTTATCCAGGTGGTTCTAAATAATTGTAGTTTATTCTTGGCCTGAATAAGTTAACAAAAAGTTCATTCACAAGCGATACTTGTAATAGAAGTCACACTAAACCCTTTGGTAGCCTTGATAAATTGCGAAAATCGATCTTGCACACCAATGGTTTGAAACCACTCCTGAAAGAGCAAGGTTGTTAGAAAGTGTACTAAAATAAGCATGTTTAAAAAAAATCGCCCTTTAATTCCTTAAAACATAGAACAAAACTTGATAAAACTGAAATAAGTTATGTCAGTGTCAAATTTAAACATATTATCTACTGTTGTAACATTTTTTTCATCGTTCGACAATACCTTGAAATAAGGAATTGACAAATTTACACGAATTTCATTTTTCTTTATTTCTGAGAAGTATTTATTTTCCTAGCTGTCATCTTTGTTTAACTGATAGGATGTCTAATTAATTTCCTCAAATTTCTTTAAGGTTTTGCCGTAAGTCTCGTCGAAGCCAGCATCATCAAACGCTGTGCTCTATAAATGTTCATAGCAGTCTAGAGATTCAATTGAGAATGTTAAAATTCTTTGATGATCCTGAGAAGATGTGAAGGAACCTTATTTGTGTAAGGGGTTGGGGGGCAAGCAATAAAAAATATTTTGGCGGACTTAACTTTTCACCCTTCCCCTATAAATGTTTGAAAATAGGATATCCCTAAAAGATATTTAGAGTGATCCGCCTCACAATTTTTGAATACGAAATTGTTTTTATTAGAATTCTTCTCCAGATTTTTTTTGAAATTTGAATGCTTCTATAAGTTATTTGTACTGGTCCTTCTTCAGCAAATTTTTGAAAAATTTCGAAGCTATTTTGAGTAGTTCTTATATTGAATTTAAAAAAAAAAATATGTTTCCTTTAAAATCTATTTAAAGTTTTCCTCCCCTAGAAATATTAAAAATTGGGATGCCCCTTGAAACAATTTAGAGTGATCTTGACCTTATTTTTTCGACAACTAGATGCCTATAGAAGATTTTAAACTTGCATTCTCCATCAGCATCTATAATTTATTTGCATCCATCCCAGGAAATTTTTCAAATTTGATACTTCTATAAACTATTTAGAGTCGTCCTCTACCTAGCACATAAAAAAAAATTGAAAACCTTTAGAAGCTATTTGTAGTTTGATGCAAGTTTTTCAACTTCAATTTCTAGAATATCAGAACGTGTGAAATACATTTAATTTATTCAAGAATAGGCAATAACTTACCCTACACCCCACTCTCCGCTTTCGATATTACTAATTTGTAGTGATCCTTATCCATATTTTCGGAAATTATACTCTTTTAAAAAGATGTTTAAAATAGTCCTCTCTACGATTTAAAAAAAAATTATAATTCTCCTAGTAGCTATTTGAAGTATTTCTCCTTCCGGAAATTTTTAAAATTTTGATGTCTCTAGAGTCTAAAAGCTAATTTAAAAAAGTCCTCACCAAATTATTTAGATTTCCCTTCATTGAATTTTTCTCGAAAGTGAGATGCCTTTAAAATCTATTTGAAGTGGTCTTCTCTCAGCAATATTTTTAAAATCGGATCTGCTTGGAAGCTATTTGAATAGATTCTTCTAGCAGATGTTTGAAGTGATCTTCTACTGGCCAATTTTAAAAAATTAAGGCTTTCAAAAAATATTAGTAGTGCTTATCGTGTTGCACCCTCTCTGAGTCCTAATACTACCCGACCATAAAAGGTAAATATAGTTAGAGGGTAAAATTAACATACATGAAGAATGGAAATTATAATAATATGTAAATTCAACAAAATGAGCAGTTTATTCAATTGAAAGATAAAGCGCAGTTAACAGTACATGGTCTCATTATACAATAATGAGTTCTGTTGGAAATTATACTCGAAGTAAAAAACTTTACATAATTCAGGTTGCGCAAGTGTTTTAACAAAAGGAAACATAGTTCCATCATTATATTGATAGACCAGTATATATGAGACAATGCTACAGCGTATATATTTAAATGCGATACAAAAATCTAAGGGCCTAATGGGTGCCTTGATATGGTTCCAAAGGTTTTGTAATTCACAGAAAACGATATCATAAATATAAAGTAATTTAAATTTGACGACCACACTACAGTGTTTACAAAACGTGAGGGTTTGACTACCAGACCTAAGCCAAACTCCCACGGGACTATCCGATCTGACTGAGAATAAGGGACACACAAATAAACAAAACTTTAGCTGTTCAAACAGAACTTACGTTACAAAAGATTAAAGTTATCCTAATTCAAATTCCAATAAATAGTTACATCACGTTACGTTAATTCAAACCATAATTTCAAATATGAAAAGTTACTTTTAAAAAAACGGGAATACTCTACAATTCCAAACAAATAAATATTAACATGTCAACTTCTAATTAGCACGTAACTGAGGATATTTACGAGAATAAATACAAAAGTACAAGTCCAGTGCCCGAGCGGCGACATTTTAAAGATAGAGTATTTAAATTAAATTGACGATTAAATTATAAATATGTTAGATTTTGAAACAGAATATTTTATGTAAAAAGTTTATAGTTAATAAATAAGTTAGAGTTCATAACTCCAATCGTCTAAGCGACGATTTTGATACATTTTACAAGTATTTCTCCAGCCATTGTCCAGGTCCATGACAATGATCTGTCGTCGATCGTTGATCGTAGAGTAGTCAATTATTGCACGCTTGCATAGCCATTATATAGGGATTTCATTGTTATGGTGGGGATAAAAAAAAACACGTGATGACGTCACGATGCCTTCAAAAAGTCACGTAGATCCTTTGTTGATGTTGTTGATAGTTGTTCTCGCTCCATCGGAAAATTAGCATATTTCCAATCACCCGATGTTTTGAAGGAGGTTCTTCTTCCCTCCGTCAGAGGTCAGTTACGTAAGTATCCTCTAGCAGGCGTTGGTAGTTCAAGTCCCACTACTTGCTAGTCCATTTTGAGCGTCGGGACGAGAGTTGTTGATACACCGGACCTCTCTTGCCCCAGTCGCCAGTCTTGGATTCCCGTGCGTCGTTCAGCCTAGCAGGATTCTATTGAAAGCAGATTCATATTGTAAGTACTTGAACAGATTATTACATTGATTTGGGTTGAGTCGTGAAACATATTGTCCAGCATTGTTATATTATGTCTTCTTAGCCTACAAGAACTACAACAGCGAACAATACTATTGTAGGGATCCTAAATTTAATTGAATATATTGGAGCGGGTAGTATGATTTGATGTGACACATCCATTTACGTCAGTATGGGGCGTTGCCCAATTGTAATGTTATATGACGTAATGTTACAATCGCAAGAAAATTCTTCAAAATTACAATAATCTAAAATGTATCTCGAATGGCCCTCGCCTAGATATTTTTATTTATTTAGATGGCCAAGAAGCTATTTAGAGTGATTCTCGACTGAATTTTCTTAGTCACACGACTCTAGAAGCTATTTGGAGGTGTCTTCACCAGACAATTTTTGAAAATCTAATGCAAATAGAAATTATTTGTAGTTTTATTTGAGGCAATCTTTTAGCTTAATATTCGATATGTCGGGGATTTGAAATTTATCTAGGAGGGCGTAAATTCTTCCCAGGGGGCTGATTCTTAACCAGGGGCAGTACCCCCCCCCTTTACCCCCTTGGTTCCACCGCCACTGACCCTGAGTATTTTCATAAGAATATATTTCCATTTAGCTTTTATTTATGGAAGCTATTTGTCGTAGTTCACACACCGATATTTTTAAATTCCATATCTTTATATTTTATTAGGGGGTGATCAAATCAGTAGCCTCTACAAGTTATTTAGACCTTTTTTTAAAATTGTAATAAGAATTATATCCATCCTTCTCACTCTAGGTAATTATTTCTTACATTTGTGTGTGTGTGCCTGCCTCATTGAATACAATATTTGAAATAACAAAAGGAGCCTACCCAGGCCTTTATGTAGACAACCCAATGAGAAAAAACGGAAGTTTTAAAAGGTATTGGTAGTTGTAAAAGTGTAACTAAGCTAGCCATGAAGTTTGTAGTTGGAAAAGCCACAGTGACTGGAAAAAAGAATCATTATAAAATGTAATTGTTTATTCTCTCAATATTGATTGAATCTCTGAATAGTCGTCGAACATTGAAAGAGTAATTGTTTGCCAAGCTTGATGGGGCACTTATTTGTGGGGCTAACTCAAGAAAGGGGGAAAGGAATACCAATAAATGCCCCCTTGATGAGATTATCTGGAATTTAGGACTAGCAGAGTTTTAATTTATTTGGTTGAAGTCATTCAAAATGTATTTAGGTTTGGCCTATGATGTTTATGTTAGTTAGATTAAGTTTAGATAATTTCACTAACATAAAATAAATAAATGAATCGAAATCTTTTTTTTATATTATTAAAATATGAATAAATAAAAACTAAACACCGAATTCCCTTGAAAATTATTAAAAACCGAGATCTATTTTATTTTAATATCTAGTGAAGAGCCAATTGTTTTGTTTAATTTCTTCCAAAAAAATCTTATTGATAAAGTATTTTATTATTATTTTGTTACTCAAACCTTAGTACAATTTTTAATCATACAGTTTTAATATTGGACATACTTAAGTATAAGCTAAATAACATATTTGGCCAACTATTTATATTAAAATTCTATATTTTATGATCCTTAAAAACAATAAAATATTATATACAGCAGTAATGTTTATAATTTAAAACTAATAACTTACAAATGTATATGCTACTGTAAATTTGCTGGATGAACGACCCTAAAAATATTAATATTTTAAAAATATATCTTCTTATTTATTATGTAAAACAATTCCAATATACACACGCTGTGTGCTTATTCAATTCCAATATAGCTATTTTGAACTAAATATTTATGGCAATTTCAGAAAAATGTAAAATTTTCAAAATTTGTCATAAGTAAACGAGCTTTAAATTTATTTATTTTAGAAAAATCAAAATACATGATTATCTATAGTGTAAAATATACCAATTTAAAAAATCAGCAGCGGTTTTTAAAACGTCTTGGATTTTAAAAATCTCTTTATATAAAGCATCCATTTCGAAATAAACCGTAATATTTAGTTTTTTGTATAATTTCAACGACCGTTTCGTAATTAAAACTATCAAATTATAATAGAGAGAATGGCTGAAACATATTACTTGTATTGCTATCGCCAAAATCAAACTGTGCCTCTATATATTGCAACAAATTTTTAAAAGATAACATGCAGTTTGATTGGATCTCGGATCCGGCTTTAGTAGGGTTTTTTTTTACAAATTCTTACATGATAATACTACAAATTGGTCTTCAATTCTTTGGTTGATTTGGTCTTGAGATCCGTTAGTAAGTTAAACGCCTCAAAGCATAACTGCTTGTCACTCTCCAGTTGCCATGCAGTGTCTTGTATAATTTTTAGCGCATTCTGGAAAAAGACGATACGCTTCGGTCTGTTCATCATTGAAGTACACCCAAAGAACTGATGGGCACTCGTCTTCTCCCGATGCAATGAAGTAATTTGTTAATAACTCGTAGGATTTCACTAAGCGCTCTATGGCCGGAATAAGGGATGGCCAGCGTGTGAGAACATGTCGTAAAACTGGCGCAAACTCGGAATTGTAAAATTCGAAAAAATCTTTCAAGGCCTGTACTCTCTTTGCGTGATTCGAAAAGTAATGATATACTTTAAGCACCATGTTTTCCACGTCAAACTTGCATTTGCCTATAGCATGTTTCACGCCATTGTGTAAAATGTGAGCTGGACATCTTACAGCGATAATATTGTTGTTACTGTTGTTCTGTAACAGTTTGAAAACAGGTTGGTTGCCCCCGGAGTTAGCATTTGTGTTGTCACCAGAATAGCTCGTAATATATTCAGTCTTGTCACAATATTAGTATGTATAGCAATCGCAGTTTCATTCAAATCATCATAAATGTCCAGTACACAAGTTTTGACGTCGGTTTCCGGTGGTTAAGACCGAACAACCAATGGAAACATTTTGATTGGCCCATGATTGGAGGCATCTGTAGAAACACTCAAATATACTCCACTTTGGAGATATTTAACTGTACCTTCGACTGACGCTAGCCCTAATACATTATGTGCGATTGCACTCGATTTTGTACGGACGAGGGAAATTTTTCAGTGACGTTTGAGTCTGCCTACAAAACACGATCAAGTTTTGCTTCACAATCTAAATAATTGAACGATAAATTGTGTTTAACATCGTGGAATGTTTTAATGATCTCAGCTGCCATAACTTTTTCTTCACATTTTCTTCATTTTTCATTGATCATTTTTTAAAACTGTTTTATAGAAGCAGCTCTACTAGCACTTATTTCCTTATTTTTTTATGTTCAGCTCTATCTCGGTGTCGGTTAACATCATTTGTCCAACCATGCATGACTTATACTAAGTTCTCTCTGACACAAAGTGCAATTAGCTTTAACGTTTTCTTTGGCAGGATTTAATCATGAATAACTTTTTAACCAAATCTCTTGAAAATAACAAACTCGTTTCATTTTCTTTTTAGGAGTTTTATAACCAGAATAACCACAACTTTGGTCAGATTTTACTACGTCAGAAGAATCCGTGTCACTCATTTTGATTACTTGTAATCATCTGAAAATAAAACATGTATACCTATTAGTAATAAAAATAAAAACAAAGACGTCATTAAAAATGCCATTCTAAAAAAAGACGTCCAATAGTCCCATCCTACTAAAATAATTTGTTTTATATTTTATTGGATGCAAATATTTTAAGTGTAAAAGTATCCATCAACACGAACATATTTTATTCAGGGACCAACCATATATTCATAGAAATAAGATCAAAACTGAATAAATCTAGTTGTAGCTAAATGTACAAAATACATAATAAAATAATGATTTTTCATAGGTATATTTAATTGTATTTTTTCAGTTGAAAGATGAAAAATTATTAGTATACTAGTGATAGTAGTTTAAATTCTTTAAAATGTAGTAATTACATACTAATTACCAAGTCTATTTTGTGTCTGTTAACACCTTGTTTACAAAAAAATGTGATTCAGGATTCTGTGGAAATGAAAATTACAATTTAGGATGTGCTAATGGGTGGGTGAATTTATTTCACAAGAAGTAAAGCAATAAAATTACATTATAAACATGTTTAGTCATTGAAATAGCGTTCGACCATCGATGTGAACGAATAAAATAAGCCCAAACTCCAAACACAAAGAGAAACTTTAAGCTGCCAAAGAGTTCCCTCTCTTGACCACTATCAGATTAGCTCACCATAAAGGTACTTATTGTGTCATCATGATGCAAAATTTCTACTCGATTGGTTAGTGGGAAATGGTTGGGGATTCGAGAAGATTTGATTATTAGTTGCTAAATTTTCAAATAAATTACTGAATAGTCAGCTAGATTTGAGTAGCTCTCCTTTGTTAAATTTGTTTTGAAAGTGTTTTGATGTAAAGTTTGATTTAATTTTTGAAACACTTCACGATTTGACGACCATATACTTTTGTATACATCCAAGTAATAAGCAGGCTATAGTCTCTATTTGTTGTCAGTGTGAAATATACAGCGTCCGAAGAAGGTACAGTGCACCAAAACAGCTGTACCGCATAATTATTAATAAAATAGCGAAGATTAAAAACTATCAAACTCAAGTGTGATTGGTTATTTATCTACTAACATTGTTTGCTTGGTTTTTAGCTAATAGAAACAAATTACCTACCTTAAAGCGGTTTAGTAGCGGTAACAGCGGCACGCATAACGCCCAAGCCACACACTCCTGTCAAGTCCTGTCTCGTGAACTCTTGCTCGACCACTGGCACTCCACCGCCTAAACCCCTGCACGTCGTGACACGACAGTCGGCACTCCATAGTATCACCCCCTGCGCGTAGTGAGATGACAGCCGGCACTCCACCGTCTCACCCTCTGAGCGTCGTGAGATGACAGTCGGCACTCCATCGTCTCACCCCCTGCACGTCATGACATGACAGTCGGCACTCCATCGTTCCACCCCCTACGCGTAGTGAGATGACAGCCGGCACTCCACCGTCTCACCCTCTGAGCGTCGTGAGATGACAGCCAGCACTCCATCGTCTCACCCCCTGAGCATCGTGAGATGACAGCCGGCACTCCATCGTCTCACCCCCTGCGCGTAGTGAGATGACAGTCGGCACTCCATCGTCTCACCCCCTGCGCGTAGTGAGATGACAGTCGGCACTCCACCGTCTCACCCTCTGAGCGTCGTGAGATGACAGCCGGCACTCCACCGTCTCACCCTCTGAGCGTCGTGAGATGACAGCCGGCACTCCACCGTCTCACCCTCTGAGCGTCGTGAGATGACAGCCGGCACTCCACCGTCTCACCCTCTGAGCGTCGTGAGATGACAGCCGGCACTCCACCGTCTCACCCTCTGAGCGTCGTGAGATGACAGCCGGCACTCCACCGTCTCACCCTCTGAGCGTCGTGAGATGACAGCCGGCACTCCACCGTCTCACCCTCTGAGCGTCGTGAGATGACAGCCGGCACTCCACCGTCTCACCCTCTGAGCGTCGTGAGATGACAGCCGGCACTCCACCGTCTCACCCTCTGAGCGTCGTGAGATGACAGCCGGCACTCCACCGTCTCACCCTCTGAGCGTCGTGAGATGACAGCCGGCACTCCACCGTCTCACCCTCTGAGCGTCGTGAGATGACAGCCGGCACTCCACCGTCTCACCCTCTGAGCGTCGTGAGATGACAGCCGGCACTCCACCGTCTCACCCTCTGAGCGTCGTGAGATGACAGCCGGCACTCCACCGTCTCACCCTCTGAGCGTCGTGAGATGACAGCCGGCACTCCACCGTCTCACCCTCTGAGCGTCGTGAGATGACAGCCGGCACTCCACCGTCTCACCCTCTGAGCGTCGTGAGATGACAGCCGGCACTCCACCGTCTCACCCTCTGAGCGTCGTGAGATGACAGCCGGCACTCCACCGTCTCACCCTCTGAGCGTCGTGAGATGACAGCCGGCACTCCACCGTCTCACCCTCTGAGCGTCGTGAGATGACAGCTAGCACTCCATCGTCTCACCCCCTGAGCGTCGTGAGATGACAGCCAGCACTCCACCGTCTCACCCCCTTCACGTCATGACATGACAGCCGGCACTCCACCACCTCATGCATCATGCGCTCAGTTTTCTTCGCTGACAGATCTTTTTAAATTACCACGCCAACATTACTTACATGAAATGTCGAGACGTCTGGTAGAACGTCTGGTGAGACCGTTAGTCGACAGTAGCCAGTATGTAAGATAGTAGTACGAATGTATTGCCAGCTGGTGAGCAGCTATCACTCACCCCAACTTGGGTTCTTTTTTATACGTATGTCGTAAGATTTGAGTTGGAAATAAGTAAAGAGTGTTGCCATAAGATAACTATTTAGATTGTCGACAAACAAAAGACAAATCCCAATACTCTGCGGACAGAGTGCTATTGTAGGGGGGGAAGGTGAGGAAGTGTTTACTGGGTGCTGGTGCACCCATTGCTCCAGTCACTGACCACTAGAGGCTCAGAACCATTCCTCCACCTTCCCACCACCCACCCCTTCATGGCGAATGTAATGTTCTGTTTGTTGGTCACGCAAATCTCCAAACTGTTTGGCCAATGATCACAGCCATTGACAGTTATTGTTTTCCCCATTTGGTTCCAACGGGGCTAACTCTGCTGCTATTCGACCCGGACTCAGACAAACCATTGATCGTCATTGATCGTCATTGATCGCCAAACACACAACATCTTGATTACAATAGAATGCATAGTTGAGTAATTAATTCAAGAGCGCTACAAACGCAGAACTACAGAAAAAAAACACTACGTGTTTACTAATCACTGATCGAAGATTAGGAAGTCTAATAGATAATATAATAACTTTCAAATTGACGAGCATTATCTATCCGCGTCATGACGTTGGAGGAAACAATACTCATTGGATGTGAATCTGACACTTGATATAAAACAATGCCGTGTCTGAAGAGTGTGAAAATTATTTTATTATTTGCTATTTTAATGACTTTATTAAGTAAAACCTACACAATATACTACTTAAACTAATACACTTCAGCCAAACCACCCAGCACACTAATTTAGCTAAACCTGTAAGATTAGGACGTGACTAATGAGCACTCCTTTTAGGACCCTCTTTGAATAAATGAGCACATTGAGTTGTACGCATGTGTGGATAGTAAATAAGAAACTAATTGAAACAAGCACGTACGCATACCTTCAAGTCTCACCATTAATGTTGACTACCCCAAAACAAGCTAGATGGACACAAGTTGATGTGACGTATAGCGTGACACGGTGCTAAAATAATAAAAAATAATCATAATAATAAAAGTTACATTAAAAAATAGTGTATTGAAATTCAAACCCGACTAAAAAGCCAAATAGAATATGTCCTTGGAGCGAGTCTCTATCAATCAAATATGTTTCAACTTGCTTATCAACAGCTATCCAAACAAAATAATATCCACTATCAATATTGTTTGTTGGACGATTCGTTTAAGATTTGGCAACAACTCTTTGTTCTGGTAGAATATTCGTAGTCTCTCTCCTGACCCCAGTGGGTGTGATCTTGATGACGAGACTCGCCGACACTTGGTCGACACAGTTCACTCTCAACTACTGAGGTAGTGGGCCTCACATGTGACCACTGTTGATGACACTTGGTCGACACAGCTCACTCCCAACTACTGAGGTAGTGGGCCTCACATGTGACCACTGTTGATGACACTTGGTCGACACAGCTCACTATCAACTACTGGGGTAGTGGACTCACATGTGACCACTGTTGATGACGATGGTCGACACAGCTCACTATCAACTACTGAGGTAGTGGCCTCACATGTGACCACTGTTGATGACGATGGTCGACACAGCTCACTATCAACTACTAAGGTAGTGGGCCTCACATGTGACCTTTGTTGATGACGATGGTCGACACAGCTCACTCTCTTGTCCTCCCAGTCGCCCAAGAGTACGAACACTACACTTTGGTACTCAAACATAATTTCTACTTATTTTAAGAACTTTTGCCAAACAGAGTTTGCATTTTAAGGGACCCCATACATTAAAAAAAAAATTGAATAACAGTTTAAAGCTATGTCAATCTATTATTTAGGTGAACCTTTCTTAGAAATACTAAAATACTTTTTTGGTCGTGCCAAGAATAAAACCTGAACCTCTTAAATCGGTGAGTAGACTGGTTAACAGTTGAGCTATCAGTGGTAACGCGGACAAAGACGTCAGCCTCGTCTTATCTAGTTCAGTGGTAATTGAGAGGTTTTAGGTTCAAATCCCCGGCCGAATGTACTAAGTGGTTTCTCAGCTTTTTCCTAAACTTTTATCTACTCTACTCCCCTCCACGCAAACGCTGGTTCAAATTCTCTTAATTCTACCTTCCTGTTCTTACCAGTTAGTGTAAATATGCGAGAAGATGGAGATATGGTGAGACACAGCGCGCGGGGAATAATAATCAAACAATCTCAACACAATCAGACGTCAGATCCATGTAGAGAGAGTATTGTAAAATATCTAAATACCTCATGTTAGTCTTAAAGGTGAGAATATAATTAACTTTACACAAAATACAAATAATTATATACATTTTATAAATAATTAATATTTGTCACTTGATTAAAAATCAATGACACATTCAAAATATAGTGAATAGTTTATTTTGTCCCTCTAGAATTCAACAATTAATCGTTAACACTTCATTTTAAGTTATATTTTTTATTTCCAATACTAAGAATCTGTTAATATCTGTATTCACGTGGTCCAGTTGTGCGCGACTCTTATAGCAATATCACGAGAATAATATATATTATGGTCCCGATCAATCACAGTTTTATAAACATGATTTATAAAACCTCGCGTTGATCAAATATAGGTCTATTACAGTAGCCCCGTGGCTTCTTTGGTGCTGACTGATAGCTCACATCTGACAGTCATCATTTAGGTATATACCTAAATTTTGACTGTCGGAAGTGACAGCAGCTAAACACATGTTTTTGCAGATCATATGGTTCAGCGTAGGGATACGTAATTTGGTCTGGTAACTTTTTAAAGCTGTCATCTGTCAGCTGTGAGCTGTCAGTCAGCACCAAAGAAGCCACGGCGCTACTGTAGCTTGGCAAAACCATCCGATGGAGAGTGTTCTACTAAAGTGGCGGTCAACTATGTATTTTATATAACGTATTGTCATCTAAAATAGATTTATTTTTCTAGCGGTGTCGTGTCCTGTCCTATGGGAGAGGACAAGGAATATTTTTATTAATAAAGCCCACCTCAAGCACTTTAATTAAACAAAATGGTGGCTGTGAATGCTATCAATTTAAAAAAAATCCCATACGTTACTTTACTATCCTGGGCATTGATGAGGACTACAAAATACAAGAGTGATTATACGTCTCAGGGGGGGGGGGGAAGCGTTTATCACCCAAAACACCCCC
>CABFVX010007947.1:16620-27290 GCA_902151425.1 Timema shepardi
GGGGGGGGGGGGAAGTGTTTATCACCCAAAACACCCCCTCTTCAGTACAGTACCTGCCTTCATCTCCTTCCTCTACAAGAACCACTGCCTCACTTCATTTGTATTACTTGTTACCAGCATCAGTTATAGCATGTTCTAGTTCGTCCCTCATGTGTTGGACTGGATTGTCGCTGACAGGGAGATCGGGATTCGAACCCCACTTGGGTGTACTGAGGGTATTTTATTCTAAATGGTTTCTCGCTTCTCCTTCCGCGCAAATTTGGATATATTTCTTCTAAAATTCTACTTTCCTCATCCCTATTCCATTAGCGTAAAGCGCATAGCCCGAATGGATACCAAGACGCAAGGGAAATATAATCTATAGTATGATTTTGGTAGGAAGAACAGTAGAAGTTAGTTATTAAAGTTACTAAAACAATTTTAATATATTCATACATAAGGTCATGTCATCTGCAGATGTTACAATTGATAGATATTATCAATACCTATCAAATAACACAAATAATATAAGAAAACATTATCAATGTTGGCCGCAAGGAAATATGTTATAATAAGAATGGACGTATACAAATGTTGCATATGTACTGTATGAATCTATAGAGTTAATAAATAATCCCCCTAGAATGTTGGCCCGCCACACCCAAGTGAACCACCCTGTATAACCATATCGGCTACCCCCGGCGCCGAGCCACTGCCCAGCCCACCAACAAGGCGCCTGCGACGGCCCCTAGCCGGGGAACGAACAGAGTCCCCTTGGACCCGATGCCTTGGACCACAATGATGGTGTCGTCACTCCAGTCATTGCTCCCGGAGGAAGAGCCCCCACTGCCGCCCCCGCTGGTGTTCCCGTCCCCGGAACTGGAGCCGTCCCCGCTGTTGGAGAGGCCGTCCCCGCTGTTGCAGAGGGACTTGGTGCACTTTCTCGTGTAGGTCTTGAACTGGGAGTCGGTGACGACCGCCGCTGAGCCGTCCTTGTCGCACCCTCGGTGGAACGTGAAGATCTTACCTGGGGACAGCGGGGCATTGACTGAACGACTTACAAACTAGCTAAACTCTACGACAGCCGCTGATCCGTCCTTGTCGCAGCCTCGGTGGAACGTGAAGATCTTACCTGGGGACAGTGGGGCACTCTTTTATCTTGAGGCACTGTCTGAACGACTTACAAACTAGCTAAGCCTGAGAGCAGACACAACTTGGCCATCAGCTATCATTGTGAACTCAAGATGAGGGTTGTTGTTGTGGTTTTCCCATCACCTTTCTGCGCTAATGCGTGTGCACTTCCTTAGAATAATACCAGATGTTAAAATGTTCTATCAGCCTGATTAACAAATAAAAAGACGTTGCAAAATAGGAAGCGTCAATCTTACCAATGACCTTGGCCTGGTTTTTGGTCATGCCGGGAATATGACCTGGGACATCAGTCAGTAGAAAGATGCACTACCAACTGAGTTAAGGCCCACATGTGTGGGCATGCCAGCTAAGGTGTCGAACCTTGTCTGGTTTGCCGGTGACAAGGAGCAAATGTACGTACATTTTCTCTAAATTCTACCTTATTCATACGTTTCTCATTAATGTAAATATTTGGATACCCCTGATAAGCTGTTAATCGAGGTGCAAAAAACATTTAAATGATAATATGTATCTTATATAAAATATTACTTAAACTTTTTTTTTTACAAAGCATATTTCCTACCCCTTCCCACAGCATTTGAATAGCTTTGCCTCCCTAAACCAACAATGTGTAGGCCTACAAACGTAACTTTTACTCTCACTACATTATAGAAACTTGTACTGAAATAATGATGGTAGCCCTCACGAAAGAAATAGCGTATAATCCGAACGGGTAGTAAGAAGCGGTGCTAAAAAACTTGCACAGAATGACGAGTATACAACCAAGTCAAGTATTTAATCCGTCTTGAAAATAATTAAGGTTAACAAAAGAATCAACTAAATTTTTTAAATGGATTATATATGCTTGTAAATTAAATCTATAACGAACATGTTTTACCGATATACAATATATTTATTTGAAATCATTAATATAACGGTATAATGCATTAAATTATATTAAATGTATTTAAAAATCCTCATAGCAAAAAAGGTTCGTTTTCCCTTTGTTTGAAAGATGAGCAATTTAATTTTTAATTAATTTTCAGTCATAATGTATGTATCTCTTCTGCACGATTGATTGTACTTAAATATTACTGAATATAGTGCTACGCTTCAAATTGAGCACAGATTTAATGACTGATATTGGTTGTATTAATAGCATTAATTATGGTTTCAGCCATTCTTGGTGGTAGCTAAGGAAGGGTTGTCCATACTCTCCTACAATTCTCTTTTTACGTCGTCCTGACTATCGAACAGTACTTGTACGGGCAGGAGACAGTATGGGAGCTAGTAGTCACTGAGGAAGGGTTGTCCATACTCTCTTACCATTCTCTTTGTACGTCGTCCTGACTATCAAACAATACTTGTAGGGGCAAGACACGGTAGGGGAGCTAGTAGTCACTGAGGAAGGGTTGTCCATACTCTCTTACCATTCTCTTTGTACGTCGTCCTGACTATCAAACAATACTTGTAGGGGCAAGACACGGTAGGGGAGCTAGTAGTCACTGAGGAAGGGTTGTCCATACTCTCTTACCATTCTCTTTGTACGTCGTCCTGACTATCGAACAATACTTGTAGGGGCAAGACACGGTAGGGGAGCTAGTAGTCACTGAGGAAGGGTTGTAAATACTCTCTTACCATTCTCTTTGTACGTCGTCCTGACTATCAAACAGTACTTGTAGGGGCAAGACACGGTAGGGGAGCTAGTAGTCACTGAGGAAGGGTTGTCCATACTCTCTTACCATTCTCTTTGTACGTCGTCCTGACTATCGAACAGTACTTGTAGGGGCAAGAGATGGTAGGGGAGCTAGTAGTCACTGAGGAAGGGTTGTAAATACTCTCTTACCATTCTCTTTGTACGTCGTCCTGACGATTGAACAGTACTTGTAGGGACAAGAGACGGTAGGGGAGCTAGTAGTCACCGAGGAAGGGTTGTTCACGCATGAGGTGTCCTTTTCCGCGCCGTTGTAGTTGCAGGAGTAGCAGATGAAAGCTGCAAACCATAACACACAGGGGTGGTTCAATTTTGTTGTACTTTGTTAAACCTTTGGTTTTAACGGCGACCTTGTGGTCTAGGAGTAAGGGGTTCAATCCTTGGTCAAGGCACAGATTTATCTGATTGCCAAACCCTTCCTTCACCTCTGACAAGACATGTATTAATCACAACTTGTAATTGTGGGGAGTGCCAGGCCTCCACCGTGGTTCGAATTCCACGTTAAGTTGTAGGTATTCCATTTCATCTCACAATAACCCTACCATTACATATTAGCGTAAGTTCGTATAACCCGAACGGTTAGTAAGACGCGGTGCTAATAATAATAATAATAATAATAATAATAATAATAATAATAATAATAATAATATCAACCCCAGTCACTTTCCTGAGATCATACCTCGAGTCCCACCTCCCGGGTCAAATTCAGTGCAAGATACGGTCCACTCGTTATTTGAAAACTGTTCGTGTTGCCACCATGGCGCGGATAAAAACACTACAGTGATATTAACATCCTTAGTCTGTTTGACTGACATTGGGGATATAGATCATACAGTAATGTGTAACGAAGTAGTTTTGGAGGCTTTTGATAACTTTTGGATGGACTTTATAATATTAAATCAAATACGACATATGTCCAGAAAGCCAAATGTTGGTGACTTTCAATCTGTGTTGGCGGAAGAAAGTGGGCTTCCTATTAAAATCAGGGTTAATAATTATAGATAGTTTGATCAATAACTCAAATAATACAAAATTGGGTATTTGATATTCGACTTAACTGTAACGGTGGTAATTCGGTCTACGGTGTTGGAATTGATCGTGTGGCGTGGAAGTCCTTGTTCGAATCCTGGTTGGGTTTACCGAGGGTGGGGGGAGGGGGTGATTTTAACCATGCCATCTAACTTTATAGTTTTTCTATCTCCGCTCCACGCCAATACTAATATAAACTACCTTCCTCATATTTAGCCCTTAAGCTACTTTGTTTTATCCACGTCTTACTACTCATCGAGGCTACTTGCATTCGCGTGGAAGGAGAGTGGAAATTATTTTGGAAATCCCCCCTTGAGCCCCAAGCCCCCAGCCTATATATTATATTATATATAGGTTGGAGATCAACAGTGTGTGTGTGTGTGTGTGTGTGTGTGTTATCTATACTATATAATATACTCTAAATAGAGCTGTGCGAAGTCCACTTTCTCAATTCGAAGCAAACTCGAATCGAATATATGAAATATTCTCGAAGCCAAATCGAAGTTCAAATATTTTCTTCTAGTTGTTTTATGCTTGAAAGAAAAATTATATTGTGGTTATTTATATTACCTCATGCACTAAAATTACTTGGAAAATGTTCGATTGAAGAGTAGTTGTTTGTAATATTGTGTATCAATCCGATAAATCAAGCTACTATCACAATATGCGATTCAATTTATTCACATATTTTCCATATAAATATTAATT
This sequence comes from Timema shepardi, assembly GCA_902151425.1. Lineage (NCBI taxonomy): Eukaryota > Metazoa > Arthropoda > Insecta > Phasmatodea > Timematidae > Timema > Timema shepardi. The sequence continues at coordinate 21,182 of CABFVX010007947.1, forward strand.
TATAATGTAAAAAACAGCTCAGATTGACAGTAATTGAACAGTAACTGAGTATTTTAGCTGTCAATATTTTTATTGACGAAGTTTCGAAGCCAAAAGTTTTTTTTTTCGAAACGAAATCGAAGCTGATGTTTGTTTCGAAGCTTCGCTCACCCCTATTCTATGTATTACAATATATACTATGTATATTATGCATAAGACATATAATATATAGCATGTATAATATCTAATAATAATAATATTTAGCACCACGTCTTACTACCCGTTCGGGTTATACGCTTTAAGTACTAATTACTCTAATGGATTAGGAATTGGGAAGGTTGAGTTAGAGGAAGTGAACCCGCATTTGCGTGGAGGGAGAGTGGAAAACTATTCAGGAAAAACCCCTTCCAGTTCACCCGACTGAGATTCGAACCTCGATCTCCCCGTCCTCAGCAGTAGAGCTCAACATGACAAAGCGCGTTAGCCAACTACGCCACCGAGGCGGTTATGTATAATTACAATATTATATTATGTATATTATATATTTTAAACTTTATCACAAGTTTTCTCCAATCCTCGTATAGTCAAAAACTTAAACACATTTTATATGAATGTAAAATATCGGTAGTAATTTAACACTTATGTATTGCTACGACTCGTTATTAGACCCTTCTAGCTGTCTGAAAACCCCCTCGTATAACTATATACAGACCATTTGTCTGGTCCAAGACGACCGCAGCCAGTAGAATCCAGAGAACCTTCATATCTGTCACATGTGAACTGTATCGTGTTAAGATTTCACCGCTCAACTGACAACAGGTAGGTTGGACAACACTCGTCAAAAGTTCTTGCCTTTATCAATGAGATTACAACAGATAGCATCATTCACTACGATAATCAAGTGAGCTAGAATCATTGTTTACTGTAATCTCGGTATAGTGATTTGTTACATTTGTTTACTATGATATAGGAAAGGACTAATGTGATGAGTAGGGCTAGGATATTTAAAATACATGTTCCATAGTAAGGGCCTTTTAGAAAACACAGCCTATTTGAGTTCAACAATCATACCATTTTACTATATATTTGGTGTTATTTTATAGGAATTGATAACATATACCAAAGGTGACATCTGCGTATAGCATTATTTGACGTATGAATACGTAAAAGTATATCTACCTACCTGCGAGATATGTCAATTCGTAAGAAAAGGTGGGCAGGGGGATAGCAATATGCACGCAGTCTTTAACTATCTGATAACTAGAAAAATTAATAGACCATACTTCACGTATTTCATAGTCATATTATCTGTAGCTGTAAATCTTGGTAGATACCTACAGATTATATGGTAAAATGTTATTAATGTTGACCACAAAACAATTATGTTTGTATTTTATAAAAAAGATATTCCTATTAGAAATAAATTATTGTCTCTCCTTGCAGTTGAGCTTTGAACAGCAACACCCATGAGTTCTTCACACCACAGGTCGTAAACCGGCGGACCGCGGTCGTGTTTTGTTTCCCCATAAAATGTTTTAGAAAGATTTGGAGGAACAAATGTTCTTATACCACAGCTTATGAAAAGAATATAAAAAATGACAACGAAATAATGTAACTATAAAATAAAAATAAGGTTGAAATAGTAAATATTGCAGACACAGTCTTCTGGTTAGGCTCTTTATGGATTTTTAGTCCATTAGATTGTAACGTATGCACATTTCCCACGTTTATTTTGTGCAAGAGACGGTAACAAATATAAAATTGTCTACATCTAAACTGATAAATTGAGTGTTCTCAAGAATGAATGAGCGAGACTGCGTTGTGGGAGAACTCCTTGACGTGTGAACGAAGCCAGGAATGGCCTTAATTAAAATATAATATAAAGTCTTTCGATTGCAGTACAGCGGGTATAATAGAGCGCGTAGTTGAATGAGGCGTGGAAATGCAACATCCCCTCGAGAAATTATGAAAATACCTTTGAAATAACAATTAAGTTAACCATCCATAGCTGTACAAAGGTGGCGGCTGGCTTTGTCCAAACCCCCATTGGACATTAATGAACCCTCATGAACACGGTCCATATATTTAGACAAAAACTTACAAGGTTTGATATTATTTTAATATTACCATTTACTATCCATTCTATGTGAGAGAAAAAAAACATATTTTATATTTTAATATTAATTTACTTACAATAAACTTTTTATAGAACCTCCTGTTGTAACATTCACTGTGTGAGCACTTCAAAATACAGATTGTGTTTGATATATCAATTTAATGTTAGAGAACAACGAGCGTTTCGTGGAATGAAATGAGTTAGTGGGTCTAAGGAGAGGAGTCGAAAAACTTTACATTCAGGGGTGGTCCGAGGCCCAAGGTACAATAGCGGCCGCTTGTAACCTCGAACTGAGGGGGGCACCAGCAGCGCCCATACTTTTTTTTTGTAACTTATTATTATTAGCACCACGTCTTACTACCCGTCCGTGTTATACGCACTTACGCTGATGTGTAATGGTAGGGTGATTGCAAGATGTAATGAAGGACCTACAGTTTAACGTGGAATCCGAACCACGGTGGAGGCCTGGCATTCCCCACATTCACAAGATGTTTTGTCAGAGGTGAAGGAAGGGTTTGGTAATCAGATAAATCTATGCCGGGACCGAGGATTGAACCCCAGCCGTTTTGTAACTTACAATAATTATGGAATGTATTAATTGTTTTTCTAAATCTCATTTTACAACTAGAATATACGTAGACCTAGTAAGTTTGTATCGACTCCCGATTTGCTAACGCACCAAGTGCCTTGTCCTATTTTCACCCCCCCTCTCCAACAGCCACGGGCTAAGAAGCAAGTTTGGAAGACGCAACACCTTCACTGAACACCCACTCCGCGACACCACTCATCTTAGCGACTCTGCCAACGCCACAACAACCACCGCTTGGTCAAATACCTCACAACACCAAAACTGGACAATTGAATACTTTCCGCGCGAACAAGCCAAGGTGCTGCGCTCTACACAGTCCGGGGTTGCGAACCATCTGACGGCAATGTTTTGTGACGAATTATTATTACTATCCTAAATAATAATACCGGCGGTGTTGGTGCAATATATAAATGCTAGAACCATGGCAGAAAAATTAACATTCTTATCTTCTGTAAACAATAACACAATCGTATTTTAAAATATTGAATTTGTTTTGTATTAATTGTGTAAGTATTTATTAAAATATGAAATAGATCTTCATGGCACAATTTTTAGTAAAATGTTCCCACCCTTAGCATATTTCAAATTAATGAATAGTTTCAGAACATAGAACTAAATGATCCACATGTATTAGGAAATCCTCTCACACACCCGGGTGATCTTTTTATTATTATTTTCTTACAACGACTCTGTGTTGTCAGCTTATATTTTATTTTGTTCCACATCCCTATTGCAATTACTTGTGAACTATAACAACTTTGAAAACACTCTCTTTCTCTCTCCTGGAACAAATAGAACATGGTGCAACTTAAAGAAAGAAAGACAGACATAAAGAAGCCTCTGGAAGGATTTATTTCTTACTATCTACTCAAAAAGAAGGTTATTTTCTTCATTCTGTTCACGTCCTTACTGAGAAGCTGTCCGCGCTAAACTGATCCCACAAGTCCTATTCAGTCCGCAACGCGTTGGGCTATCTATCTATCTATCTATCTATCTATCTATCTATCTATCTATCTATCTATCTATCTATATATCTATATATCTATCTATCCATCTATCTATCTATCTATCCATCTATCTATCTATCTATCTATCTATCTAACTATCTATCTATCCATCTATATATCTATCCATCTATCTATCTATCTATCTATCTATCTATCTATCTATCTATCTATCTATCTATCTATCTATCTATCTATCTATCTATCTATCTATCTATCTATCTATCTATCTATCTATCTATCTATCTATCTATCTATATATCTATCTATCTATATATCCATCTATCTATCTATCTATCTATCTATCCATCTATCTATCTATCTATCCATCTATCTATCTATCTATATATATCTATCTATCTATCCATCTATCCATCTATCTATATATCCATCTATCTATCTATCTATCTATCTATCTATCTATCTATCTATCTATCTATCTATCTATCTATCCATCTATCTATCTATCTAATCTATCTATCTATCCATCTATCTATCTATCTATCTATCTATCTATCTATCTATCCATCTATCTATCTATCTATCTATCCATCTATCTATCTATCTATATCTATCTATATATCTATATATCTATCCATCTATCTATCTATCTATCTATCTATCTATCCATCTATCTATCTATCTATCTATCTATCTATCTATCCATCTATCTATCTATCTATCTATCTATCTATCCATCTATCTATATATCTATCTATCTATCTATCCATCTATCTATCTATCTATCTATCTATCTATCTATCTATCTAACTATCTATCTATCCATCTATATATCTATCCATCTATCTATCTATCTATCTATCTATCCATCTATCTATATATCTATCTATCTATCTATCTATATATATCTATCTATCCATCTATCTATCTATCTATCTATCTATCTATCTATATATCTATCTATCTATCTATCTATCCATCTATCTATCTATCTATCCATCTATTTATCTATCTATCCATCTATCTATCTATCTATCTATCTATCTATCTATCTATCTATCTATCTATCTATCTATCTATCTATCTATCTATCTATCTATCTATCTATCTATCTATCTATCTATCTATCTATCTATCTATCCATCTATCTATCCATCTATCTATCTATCTATCTATCTAACTATCTATCTATCTATCTATCTATCTATCTATCTATCTATCTATCTATCTATCCATCTATCTATCTATCTATCTATCCATCTATCTATCTATCTATCTATCTATCTATCTATCTATCTATCTATCTATCGCTGCCGTATCCTGGGTACAAACATAATTATTCAGGATCTAACACTTTCCAATTAATAAAAACAAGTTTCTACAAAATAATACATTGTTCACATATAAGTATCATTAAGACAGGACTCGTATCATTATCGGGCCGGATCCTAGCAAGAGACTGTCCTCACAATTCGGCAACGAGGGGTTTCGCGAGGAAGAATCAACTAAGTCCCACACTAGATCTGATAAAATGATTACATTTCACATAAAGGGCCAGTTCACTTTGTTTTACAATAATTATGTAATGTAAAAGCATACTTGTGTCTTAGAAAAAGGATAATTCATAATTGTATAGTTATTTTAAAATTGTAATTATTATGGTTTATTGCAAATATTATTAATTGTATAATCTGAAATTATATTATCCAATTTTCTTAGAAGGACCTTGTATAACATTTAGAAAACAATATTATATTTACTTTCACGTATCCATAAGTAAAGTCATGTGAGCAGCAGCTGCCATGTTTGATAGATGTACTCTATGTTGACCGCAAATAGAGGTTGCATTTTTTAAAAGACTCTCCCGATTGCAGTTGGTTTAGTAATCTAAATTATATGCTCGCTAAAGCTCGAAATCCATGACGACAATGCGGTGGAACTTTTTGAAGCTGCAGTACAGGCTTAGCTAGGTGCCTAAAAATGACTAAATCCAAACAGTAAGAGTAATGGGGATCAATCTCTCCCACAAAAAAAACCCTAAGCTTTTTATGTTTATGTTAATAGTGTTTAACGAAGTAAGTACATGCATATATTTATTTTAATTTTATTTTTCAATACAGTCTGCATAAAGGAAAGTTTCTTACCATTTCCTTCTAAAAATATGTGCTTTTCCTGTAGACCCTAAAGATTCAAAATAATAGAGTGTTTAACTACGATGGACGTAACGATTTCCTCCAGATTTTTATCAAAACATTAAACTGTTTCTTTTACAAGAATTGTCTCACATTTTCCAAGCAATCCATCAGAAAAACAAGTTACCAAACACTTGAAAGTTTGGTCCCAAGCCTTCAATATGTACAAAACTATTAAATAGTTATTATTATTAACACCGCGTCTTACTACCCGTTCGGGTTATACGCATTTACGCTAATGTGTAATGGTAGGGTGATTGTGAGATGA
>CABFVX010007948.1:0-27289 GCA_902151425.1 Timema shepardi
TGAAATGAAGGACCTACAGTTTAACGTGGAATCCGAACCACGGTGGAGGCCTGGCATTCCCCACATTCACAAGATGTCTTGTAAAGTGTTTGTTCTTTTCCTATAAATGGTTTGAAGTATTTTCTTCATCTTATGAAATTCTATTGCCACATACATAAAAAAATATAAAAGATTAGATTTTTACAGGGTTTCTTTATGTTAATAATAGGACTTTTAAATTATTTGGGTGGCAGCCCTGGTCTATGCAGTTAACAAAAAAACTGTAGGCCTCAAATTTCACAATTAAAACATAACAAAACACATAATCATGAAATTTTCGGGGAACATTAGTCCCCGTCTTAAGCAGAACAGAGTAATTATTATAATCAAATAAACACTTTAATACCTTAACTAAGCATTCAGCAAATATAAAAAAGCCATTTACCCAAAACTATTTCTTTTCTGGTCAATAATAAGTTATTTCAATGATAAAACTTCAGTCTTCATAGCTGTACTTAAGACTATTACCTACAAAGCTATTTTAAACATATTGTTTGAAAAATAATAACAGTAAAAAAATAAACTGGGAGTAATTGAGTATCATGATACTGTACAGTATAAAATTACAACCTGCAATAATGTCTCCCTTAAACCATTTAATTACTTTAGTTTAAAACAACATAACTTACGTCAATTTAAAATTAAAAACAATCAACAATTTATTTAATTAGTAGAATAGAGAGAACAAAATTTAGTCTAGAAAGTAGAGGATTTTGTCTTAAGAATGCTACTTTTTGAGTCTATCGAAAAATGAAATTATATTTAAAAAAATTATTAACTACTAACTGGCACATTTAAAAAAATATATATATAAAAACACTAAAGTAGTTATCTCCAAATTAACAAACATGTTATATACAATTTATCTCCCTATGTAAATCATTTTTATTATAATGAATTATTAATTTTGTATCAATACTATTTTTTTTAATTATTCACTTGGAACCTTGCTTTCACAATAGCACTTATTTTTACCTTGCTTTGATACAAAACAATTGAATTTTTTTTTAATGAAATAGCACAATTTAGTGTTTCTCTATTCTACTTTATAGTAATTTTTTTAAACACGGCGTCTTAATTCCCATTTGGGTTATACACCTATGTACTAATTACACTAATGTGTTGGTTATCAGGAAGGTTTAATTTAGAGGAAGTGCACCCACATTTGTGTGGAAAGAGTGGAAAACCATTTAGGAAAAACCACCCTCAGTGTACCCGACCAGGATTGAACCCAGATCTCCCTATCTCCGGTGGTATAGTCTAACACAATAGTAGCGCGTTAGACCATGTGGCTACCGAACCAGGTAGCACAATATTGGTTGTAACATCAGTATTACTTGTTTAAAAACTAAACTATGTAGAATTACAAGAATATAAGTTAATTAATATTTTCAACCTAACAAGATTCAGATCAAGGTTTTAAGGCAGTGATTTGCATAGGCGTAGCCAGGGGGGTGCGCAGGGGTGCCGCTGCACCCCCAATGATGCTGTTAAAAAAATCAAAAAGGTAGCAGAAAGGAAAATTTGAAACACAACATACCTTTGTTGGTAGCACTGTGAAGCTGCGTTACGTTTGTAGTAAGTCTATGCATCGTGTGGGAGCAGTGATTGACCATACTCCAGGGAAGAAGGGTGAGTTGTGATTTAATGCAATTTAATGGTTTATGGTGGTTGATTGCACAAGAGTACAGGCAATATGTAAGCATTATGTATGTGCATTGCTACATACAATGTCTGAATCAAACGCTGGTCAGTGCTTGTGCATCACACAAAAATAGCCCCTTTATTTTAAATTATTTTTTGTATCATCCAGCTTATTTAGAATTTTATTTAAAGCTGCTCAAACTGACAAAGTGTGTTTGATGAGCTGGTTATTTCAAACTGAAAATTTGTAAGTCTTTGTTGACATAAGGTGGGGCTGCAGCGCTGAGATTGTTCACAAACTATTAATGGCAGTTACTGAAGCAATAAAAAACTGTTGAAGATACAACTGAAGCTTGAGTAATAGACAGAGACAGTGGAATATTGCTGCATGTTCAACTTTACAGTAAGTTTATAAATAAATGAGCCAATCCTTCAAATGCTGCTTAAAACCAGTAAAACCCTTCAGTCCTCAACCATCAATCTTTGTTAAGCCATGAAGCTTTATTTGAAATAAGACACGATGAATAAATTTTTGAGATAAAATATATTAAAGCTTAAGGCTTTGAAAAAAAATATCTGAATTTGATGTTGGAAACAAGAAAAGACAAGTGTCTGTATTTTTTGATGAAAATCCTGACACAGGTTGCTACTATCAATACCAAGAAAGGCAAAATCAAATTATTCCCCTACTACCCTGTATTAGACACACTTTTAAAAGGGTTGAGCTCAAGGTTTTTAAAGGAGACAAAACGAGTATCAGCAGTATAGGGAAAATCATGAAACGCAAATTTGATGGATATAAGGGTAATCAGCAGTGTAGGGAAAATCATGACATGGAAACTTGATGGCTGCAAAGTAAATGGCATCAAGCTATTGAGTATAACTTCAATTTAAATACCTTGGAATTGGAAGCTGAAGTAAGGCCGCTGAGAACTAAGAGGGTGCATACTTCCCACCTACTAATGTACATGACTGACTGAAGTGGTTGACAGAGTCTGACAGGGGTAAAACTTACTAAAAATGTACTTGTCTCCTCCAGAAGTTTTCTGTCATTCCAGTTACAATCTGTTTGTGTGAGAGGAGGGTCTCAAAAACTACCATTGTGAAATCAAATCTGTGCTCGACAATGAAGCAAGAAAGACTTTATTTATTCTCTGATGGTCCCATTTATTGAGCAGGACTTGGCTATAAAAAGGAATTGAAGATGTTATTGATGACATTAAAAAGATAGCCCCTTTTAATGAGAGAATAGCACTGAAAATATTTACACTATTTTACTACCCAATTGTAGTTCATATAATAATTTTACTGACAAAGGAATTTCTTAATCTCATTAATAAATCTTCAATTTCGATTTCCATATGATCAAAATGTATATTTTTGCTAAAAAAAATTGGAATTGATATTGTTAAATTATTGCATGGATTCTGAGGCTAGATGTTGTCTTGTTATTGAAATAGATGTGACATTTTTTAGACCACACCCCCATTGTCAGAGTACTGGCTATGCTTATGGTACTTTGTACAACTTTTTTACATATCTAAAATAGTCTACTTTAAAATTTGGGCCGGTGTTGACATGGGATTCTTTTATATAAAATAAATCTTGGCACTTCAGTGGGAAAACTCAAACACCTACTCGCTTAGTCTCAATGCTTGGCTTAACGCAGTCATTTGTATTTCCTTACATTTTGCACAGACAAACACATCAGGGATACTACTCTTCCGAACTTTAGCGCAAGAAAGATGAACCCAAGTTAAACATTTGCTGCACTCTATCATGGGTCGGCCAGCAAATGGCTTTGTACAGTAACATGTGACCAAATCATATGAGCCTTCATCTGAAACCAAACAAGATAATAGCGCCATAAATAATGTCAAATATAAATAAAACATTATAAAATGAATTATTGTCTAATAGCTTGGAAATACTTGTATATAATATAAATTAATGTAAATTAAATGATAGTCAAGAAAGAAAGATATGCTATGGATAGAAGTCCCCTTAAAGTGTAAGAAGTGCTGTATAGGGTGTACTTTGTACCTATTGTTACATATGCAGTATAAACATGGCCAATGAATTTAAGAGAGACTAGGAAAGTGGAGGCCATGGAAATGAAGTTTGTAATGAGCATGTTAGTTGTCACAAGAAACATGTTAAGGAAAGAAATCATCTGGAAATAATGGGAGTACAGGTAATATGTGAAAAAGTAGAGGAAGCAAAGCTGAGATAGTATGCTCGTATAATGAGGATGGAAAAGGAAAGAATACCAAAGAGAATGACGGAAGTAAATTATGTATGAAAAATACCCAAAGTGAAATCAAGAAAGCGATGGGAGGAGCAGATAAAAGAAAGTGTACAAGTGAGAAGAGAAGAATAAAATCGAAGAAGACAACTTTAAAAGGATAGTTAGGTAAGGCTAGACAGGGACAAGCCCACTTCTCTTCATTTCTTCTTACACTTTTCATGCTTGCAACTTTTTTTCCCTTTCACAGTTGCACATTGTTTTTAATGTTTTGTAAATATTCCTTTATTGTATAAAGTAACACATACATACATAAATAACACAAAATACACAAGGATATATGAAACTGTGTGCTTGAAGAATTTGAAAAATAGGTTATTTTTCAAATCCTTCAAGCACATAGTCCCATATATAGCTTTATTTGTGTTTATGTGTTATTTGCATATGTGTTTCTTATAAGAGGAATTTATTCGAAAATTTAGAAATAATGTGTAACTGTGAAAGGGAAAAAAAGTTGTAAGTGTGAAAAGTGTAAGAATAAATGGAGAGAAGTGGGCTTGTTCCTGGCTAGGCCTAACCTAACTAACCTTTCAGGTTGACTTCCTTTATTATCATTTACTTTACATAAGTGTACAAATAAAACATTATGGTATTTTACCTGTGTGCACAACATCTAGAACAGTGGTGCTCAAACTTTTTTTTTGTTCATGGTACACTGAACAAGCAAGTTGGTAACACTACAAGAAACTCGGCATGTGCATGGTCGGAAAGACTTCTATCAGTTGAACAAGAAATACGTGTGTGTGTGTGTGTGTGTGTGTGGCCTTTAGTCGACCAAGAATTTATCTTTTGGGTATAAAACGCCAATATTTTCATTAATTACTACACTTTGACTGTCAACCATTAAATTATCTGCAAAATAAATATCTTAAGGGTTTCAAATATTTTTCTCTTATTTAAAAGAAAAGTTGTGTAACAATTGAATGCTACAGATTGTGGACTCCAAGCTAACCAACCAATCCCCTACACATAATAGCCCTATCATAGTACTGTATTATCTTTTTATTTTCCATCACTCATATTTTATATTTTCTCTTGGTATAATATGACATTCGCCGCCAGAGAGATGGACGTCACTAAACAATCCTACCAGAATAGATGTTGTGGCTATTGCCGTGGCTATTGAACGAATGGCCGACAAGGTTATGAAGTCTGATGTACGCATGCCTGCATGGATGAAGCCTGCATGTGCGCCCTTGCTCAGAAAAGGATGAAGCCAGCCAAACTTGTGACTTGGCACAGCTAACAAAAATTGAACTGTAGCTAGGTGCTGAAGGCTCCGTGTACTTCAACTCGCTTAGCCCTGATTGAATCATTATGCTGTCATGTGGAAACCTCCCACTACCTATATCCCTAAACCAAATGCACAGAGGTTATATATTTGGTCTAACTACAGACGACAGACTACACTCAGCGACTCTAGACAACTAACTTGACAACACTCACTAGGTAGAAGGCCGTGGAAGAAGACGTTCCGACGAGAGATGGTGTTTCCGAGGATAATGAAGGTTGCATATGGCTTAACAGCCTTAGTTCATTGTTTCTAGCCAACATAAGGCAAGCTGTTGTGGGTAGCCTTATAACTGGCCTTTCATTATTTGTATTGAACACTAAACGGAAGTAGGTCACCGGTGTGGGCAATAATCTAACTGTGTTGTTAAATTTTAGTTTGTTAGTATGTTCATGTTAATAGAGGAAGGAATTTAATCTGATTTTAAAATGTGTATTAAGATATTCGAATTAGATGAGGGCCTTTAAGACAATAATGTCTTGTTTAGTTGTGAGTGTATTTATTGGCGGGGAATGCGAGGATTTTGCATTACGATTTCCACTTTGTAGTGTAATGTTAAAGTAAAGTTAACATTCAACTATTATAATTTTCATCAGTTGTATTCAGTTTTGTGTGAGTCACTGAGTTTAGTGACATTATGTATGTTAGCATTCTATGAGTCGTAGTAAGGCGTGACTGGCAGGTAGATGTTTTGTTGTTTCTCAATCAGATATTATGTTAAAGAATTAATTATTTTAAATTTAATTGTATTTAGTTTTAGTCATTTACTTGTCTAAAGATAAGACTAAACTAGGTGTCCAAATTAATTATTATTTTTGACTCTTAATAGTTTAGACGTGTCTATAATACAGTATTTAATTTTGTTTCATCAAGATAGCCCCTTGAATATAAGCCTGAAAGGGCCCAATTTGGATGTCTTTGGGATGTAGATGTAATTAGTGTGAATTTACACTTACTGTGGGTGGGACCTTTATGGCACTCTTTTTTCCTACTATCTCATATAGAGAGTATTTAATGGATATTTTGTGTTGTATGTAGGAGAAAAGCGTGTAAGTCTTGTGCTCCATTTGTTTGTGATTTGTGTGTTTAACCCGAACTTTAAGGCTCATTTGTTTCAGTAAATTAACTTTTTTTTTACCAATTTTTTCTTTCTGCTTTGAATTAGTGTAATGTTTTCTCGTTTACCCTATGTATGTTGTAGCCTTTCTATTTCCTAATCAGTGACCTTAAACTAAGGATAGGCTATAAATGAATGAAACTATGTTAAAAAAAAAATTATCGATTATAACACAACGCCTAGATTTTGCGACTCTCCAAGTGAATTTTGTGGCTCACCCTTTGAGAACCACTGATATAGTTATGGTTGTACATATATTTCCACTATTGTACAGAAAAAATCCCCTCACTGGCCAACTCTAACACTTTTAAATGCAATATTTGGGTAAAAGTGTGCACACACACATTGTCTAAAATAAATATTGTATATATCTGAAATGTTATCGGTTCATTGGATATTTGGGCTAGCAGATACTTACTTGCTTATTTAATCTATAGCATTAGGAACTCGGTGACCTGGCGGTCTAGGGGTAAGGTGTCAGCCTTCTGTGCTGGCGCCCGGGGTTCAATCCTCGGTCCCGGCACAGATTTATCTGATTACCAAACCCTTCCTTCACCTCTGACAAGACATCTTGTGAATGTGGGGAATGCCAGGCCTCCACCGTGGTTCGGATTCCACGTTAAACTGTAGGTCCTCCATTTCATCTCACAATCACCCTAACATTACACATTAGTGTAAGTGCGTATAACCCGAATGGGTAGTAAGACGCCGTGCTAAAAATAATAATTAGGAACTCGAACGAGCATTGCTGCACTTACAAAAGTATGCCACATATCCCTATCTTGAGTTCTATCCAATCCACCTCATTCTACACTTATCTCCAGCTAGTTCTTTCCAGTCTGCCTCACTACACCATATCCCTATCTTGAGCCTTCTATCCAGTTCACCTCATTACACCTTATTTCTTTAAGGTCCATTCTAATGTTATCCTCCCATCTGTGGCCTAGATCTTTCAAATAGTCTCTTCCCATTGAGGTTACAGTTAATACCCTGCATACTGTTCTAAATTCTCCTATTTGCACTGCATGTATTGCCTACCATAATTTACAAGACTTGATCATCCTGACAATGTCTTATGATTAGCAGAGGTTATGTAACTCATCATTATGTAACCTCATCCACTCCCCAGTAGCCCCATTCCTTTTTAAACCAAATATATTCCTAAGCGCTTTGTTTTCAAACACCCTAATTTTTTTTCATCGTCTAAGCTAAAAGACCACGTTATACACCCATAGCGAATGAGTAAATTTATTGTTTTATAATATTGTGAGTTTTATATTCCTGGACAACAGGCGATATGTTAACAACTTACAGACCAAGTAATTACATGTATTTCCCCGACAGCATTCTTTTCCTAATTTCATATCTAATATCATTATTGATAGTTAAAATTATTCCTAAATAAATAAAGTCAGAAAATAGGATTAAAAAACCAATTTACATTACTACCGGCCATTTCTTTAATTTAAGAGGAAATGAATGGTGATTTTTGTCTTATCATCACCTACCAGTGTCTATGTCTGAATAGTTCTTACCAGAGTCTGTGTCAGAAGATTTCCTATCATCTTCTGTGGCACTACTAATGGCACTCTCTGATTTCACACTATTGGGACTACTTTCATCATCTCCTATGGAATTTTCAGTTTTTTCTACAACTACCTAGAAATAAGACAATCAATAAAATTAAATTAATATTACTACATGGTCATGTAATATTCCCATTTTTATGATAAAATATCATTTTTTAAATGTGTTCCAGTAGTAACACTATAAAAACTACTTCAAAATATGTCCAGTCTCTGAACTGTATAAATTTAATAATGCAAATTAGTTTTTGTGTAATAATTTGTCCAACCTAGATATTTTTGATATAGTTCTGTATTTATATTGGTTTTGTTTTTGTCGTTTGTTCTTTGGACATTTCCCGCAGTTTTTGAGGGTTTCTCCCCATTTGTGAGAGGGAAGGGGAGGGGTAAGGAAGGTATTTTGTCTTTGTCGAGTGTGTAGTGCAGTTCATCGCAGTATTCAGTACACAGGTGTTGTCTGCCATAATGGGTGCACTAATAGCTGCACTAATCGTCCGTGTGTGAGTCAGATGTTACAGGCCCTAAAGTGGCCTCCTTTATCAAGAAACCACAACAAGAGTTTGAGAGACACCACTGAATTAGCAACTTGTTTCCCATTCCTTCCCACTCTAACCCGGCAAACAACAAGGTAGGCCTCCATTATCGGCAAACCCCAAATTGGACGAGGTAAGCTATTTCTATTGCAAATACAGTCCACTTTCCTTGCTTTCTCTGGTTATTTTATCGTTTGTTGACTGGAACAAACAAAATATATGACATTAATATATTAACTATATTGCAATATTTGGTAGTTAATACAAAGATATAAATTTTTAAACTTTTACTGCAAAGTAGCTTGATATTTGAGTTTGCTCAAGTGGCAATATCACGTTAAATACAATCGCAATCAATTTTAGCACTATGAAAACTTACTCTATTTCATGTTTGAAGCAAAAAAATACTATAGTAAAGAAATTATAAATAGAGTGTTTTGAGTTTATATTTGGACTTCAATATTGGGGCGTATTTATTTCTATACATTATGAGAGACTTACATTATTACAACTTATACAAACATTGGCACTATTTTTGCCGACAAAATATAACATTTTTAATTTCTTATAATATATGTCTGTACATATACGGCCACTTTATTTTGATCATATTTAAGTTGATAACTAGAAAAAAAACTTTTCCTTTACTTTCCAAACAACATTTTTCAAATGCCTGTAAATTACCCCTTTTCCAGTTTTTCTTTATAAAAGATATTTTTTTGGTTTATTACATTTATCACACATTTTGAAAAGGATGCTATAGCTACTAAACATTTAACATTATTTTGTGTAATATGGTTTCCAAACCAAGCATTTATATCTTCGGATTTCTGCTATTTAAAAGAAAAATTAAACTTCCTAACATTTGCCAGTTTCCCTGATGATATAAATTCCATGACTTTTACATATTTTCCATGGCTGTAACCACCATGAACTAGCAAATTCAATAAACGGAAAAATGTTTACCTCTTCTGTTTTCGTTTCATCATAGTTCACATAATCCAAAATGTATTGGCAAAACAGGAGAAAGTCTTCTGCTGTACGTGGACGTTTAGGCTGAGGCAATGTACCCTAAAAAAGAATACAATTTGGAAATATTATTAATGTAATGTATATATTGTAAGTTGATATAAATGTTTGAATTCTTTTTTAACAACTATAATACATATACAAAATGGCTAAACCGAGAAATGTAAAACTTGCCAATAGTTTTTATTTGGATTGAAAATGCATTAAGGAAGCCAAAAAATGTAAATAGCTAACAATATAGAATTGTTTACAATATAAATACAAAAATAAGTAGCATTAATATTAGGGGTGGTCGGGCAGCAAATATTTGTATTGGGCGGGCATTTCATTTTACAAACTTTGTCACAGGCCTATTAAATTTCAACGTAAAAGTTAAAACAATAAGATTTGATTTAAAAAAATTAAAATGGTTATTTTATGCTCAAGAATTTATAGTTAATAGAGTTAATATAGTTAGTATGCATGAAACTTGGAACATACATAAATAGAATTCGAAAACGTGTTTACTTGAAGCAAAATAGCTATTTCCTATTTAATGTACATTTGATGTGTACTTTTCTATTCATATCCTAACAAATCTGGCTAATAATAATAAATCAAAGAAATGTAAAGAAAACTAATTTAAATTAGGTTTTTGAAAGCATAGGACCTAAAAATCTCAATGTGTAAATGTTGAATTTATTATGTTGTTGGCATTAATAAAGAAAATTAAATCATAGGAATCTTGATTTTGCTATGTTGTAGACTTGTAACCTGTGAGAAACGTTATTGTAGTTTTGTTGAAAACAAACATAATAATTTATGAATTAATAAAAAAGAATACTTACCTTTTTTAATATTAGTTGAATTGAAATAATTCAACTATGAATATCAGTTAAACACTTTTTTTTCAAAGTTTGAATTAGAGGTTAGTACTTACCAAGTTCTTGAGATGCCTGATCGAAATTCGGACATAAAAATACTTGCCCTAAATTCCGGGATTTTTAGATGCCCAATATACTGCCCGAAATTTTGGTTAACCGACCACCCATAAATAGTATGTTTAATCACGAGTATAATAGATTAATGCAATCATTTTTTTTTTAATATGGACACCAAACAAATTATATTCAAAGACTGAGGGCTGGCATTGTTTACTTGCTAACAGGAGGGAGCAGGCTTTTCTCCCCCCAGAAATGATGTCAATGCGCAGTGACATTATGATCGTAATTTATTGGAAAAATTATCACGTGCTTATCTTAGCAAGAACAGCAATGCTTCTGTGATAAAATGTGACAAAAGAATTATGTGTGTGACAATATTTGGAAACATTTGGAAGAAAGAAAAAAATGAAGCGACGAAACTCTTAAGTATTGCTGTATTTCCAGTATTAGTAGACACCCTGTTTATATTTCTGAACAAACACTAATATGAAATCTTAGTGAGAAATAACAAGGTAATATTGAAATTAAAATAACTCTTATGGGTAAAGAATCAAGGGTACAGAAGATGTGCTTTTGACAAACCAATGAAGTGGATTTGAATTGTAATAATAAAGAATTACAATAACTACGATTATTTAAGGAATAAAATTTCCCATGTTTAAAATAACCTGAATATAAAATAAATAATAACATACCTCATGTTCTGTAGAACTTTTCTTTAGTTTTACAGCTGTAAAGAAGAAATAAACAATTAGACATTTTTGATCAACGAGACCAAGTAGCCCACTAACAACTAAATAAAATTCAAAAATTATAAAACTACTTAGATTTATTGGAAATAGTTTTTTAATTTATTCAGGCTATTTTATTTAAGTGAAAAATGTAAACTAAGTATATTAATACACCTTATCTCAGTTGGTACTATGTTTGCCTATGGATCCAATGGGTTTCAAGTTCAATTCCTATCATAACAAAAAGAATTGTGAACGTGGGTAGCCCCTTTTAACTTTTATATTGTTAATAGCTGGCCGATTAAATTCAGAAAGTACACATTGTGTAAGCCCTTAGACCTATTTGCATCCCCCCGCCCGCCCCCCAAAGAACAGACAAAGGGTGGAAATTACATAATGATTTATTAGTAAAGGTGAAGTTTTTGAATGATTATTATTAACAACTAACAAATAAACCGAGGTTGTCGTAAACATTCATATTTTGATCTAATAATAATACTTATCACCACGACTTACTTCCCCTTTTGGGTTATACACTTAAGTACTAATTATGCTAATGAGTTAGGAATTGGGAAGGTTGAATATAGTGGAAGTGAACCCACATGTGCATGGAGGGCGGGTGTAAAACCAATTAGGGAAAAGCAACAGAGATTCAAACACTGATCTCTCCGTCATTGGAAGTCCAGTCTATTACAAGAGTGATAACTTAGAAACGCCCATCCATTGAAATAAACAAATTAGGTTGAAAAGTAAATCTAGTTGATTTACAATATAATGATTTAGAATTATAAAGCAATGAGGACAAAACAAAAAAGTATGTAAAGCCTATTAGTAGAGAAAGTTTTTCTTAAAACTTGCTGTTGAAAATTTTTAGCGTTGGCCTTATACACAATCAATATTTAGTAAGAGGCTATTCAACTTTTTAAATTATTTGTTGAAAAAATAAAACAAGATTTTGTGAAATAATTATATTTAGATTAGACTTCACTGCGCCTTCGGAGATGTATGGGTAAGTAAAGTGATACAGCCTATTTAATTATGATGCATAAAGTAAATGGGCCAAGGGTGGCTTTTAGGATATTGTCAGTGTAAGTCAGGCTTCTTGACGTGATTATACTAATAAATTGTTCCTTCCCCTTTATCAGGCACGGTCGGCCATATAGGCAGTGAAAGCACTGCTTGCCTTCTTTAAGCAAAATAAAACCTTATTTTATGTTTACAAATATATTTTAAATCAAAAACCTCTATGTGATAAATTTGACTGCATATTTTTTTGAGCCTCATATGTGTCAAGCGAGATTGTGGGTTGGTCCCCACCATGAGGACCTACTCAAGGCCAACTCAAATCTGATTTTACAATATTCAACTGGCATGAGGGATAAAAGGGAGGGAAAAAAGGTTAAGGTGCATGTGTGTCAGTAAAGGCAAAATAAGCAAAATTTGAACTGCCTCTCACTAGCATTCCATTTTTCAGCCAAATTCTTTTTGTCAATGTTGGTGTAGGCACAGTGTCAATTTTACATCAATTGTGTATTCAGGATTGCTCTAACAGGTCTTGGTTCACATTATTCAAGTGTTTTTTTAATAATTTATTTTCTGTGCCATATTTATATTAACTACTTGAATAACTTTATGTATTCAACATGGTAATTAAATAAATGTTATTCCTCTAAACTTATTTAAAGCCCAGAGATAAAAACAAACCTTGGAACATTTTTATCCTCAACCCCACATCAAAAGCTGCTTGCCCAGCTCAGGAGGCTACTGCCATTTAGTATCAAACTTGCTGTTGAAAGCCAATGCACCAACACTTTATCACTTTATTAATGTGTGTATATTTCGTCAAACAAATATATGAAAGAGGGATGCGCAGAAGAGACAGTATGCCAGAAAAGATTTGTCAAGCAGAGCTAAATCTGGTAGCAATACTGGATGTAATAAGCATGGTTTTTCTTTAATGGTTTCTCACACTTTCTCCACACAAATGCGGGTACACTTCCTCCAAATTAAAGTTGCCTTATCCTAGCCCATTAGTGTAATTAGTTTATAAGCGTATAACTCAAATGGGTAGTTAAGACGCAGTGCTAAAAAGAAAGAAAAAATAAGTCCATAAATAGAGCTAGATCTTGTAGACACAGGTCCTAGCTACAACCATGTCCGAGACCTACTTAAAGTGACAAATAAAATCCAGTAATTTGCTTATCATTGTGTAACACCGTATGCCCTAATGGTGTTGCAAACAAGATAGTAGGAAACTGTCAAAGAACTACACAGCATGCAGAATACTGTGTTTGTCACAGTGTTAAACTATTGACATAGTTAAACATGGCATGTCTAGATGAAACAACAATCAAATTCTGGGTACAATTTAGTTATGTTACACACATTTCATTAAGATTGCATGATTAAATCTGTGACCTACAAACAAATCCAATTAGCAATAGCTGTTTGGGAGATATTACCTATCATATAAAGCATGTTATATTTTTTCTAATCAAAATATCAATAATCAATCATCAATTAACAATCTCTCAAACTAAATATATTGTTATTTTATAAGACCACAAAAACCACGGGTACACGTCATATATATTTTTTTTTTGTAACCAACCCAACTCGTGGGGAGAAAAATAAAAATTAACATGCTCTAAAGATATGACACATTAGGCCTTCAACTGAATCCAAAACAGCTCAGACTTTACACATAGTATCTAGATGGCATTAATTTTAAAACCAACCACTTATTATGATTTTTACCCAGCTAACATAACCTAGCTTTACACACACACACACACGCACGCACGCACGCACGCACACACGCACACGCACACACGCACACACGCGCACACACACACACACGCGCACACACACACACACGCACACACACACACACACNAGTAATTAAGAAGTAATAGTAAATTATAACATTCTTTCTTATAATCCATTCATTACAACAGTCATATATTCAGTTAAGAGCTAAACCAATGGTCTGGGGGCTGTGTTAAGTTAATTCTATAATTATATTTGGTTCTGAACCACTAATAAGCAGTATTAGAGCCTAGAACAAATAACACACACATACACACACACACACACACACACACACACACACACACACGAATTAAAATTTTGATTAGTATTCCTATTTAATAAACAATTTGAAATCTCACATGATACTATTGTGATGTCATTGAGTTTGATATGTGCAGTAACTAATGAGCCACAAATCAAAATTGTGAGTTCGTAAATAGAGCTCATTCACCATAGGAATGGTGGTAACACAACCAGCACAAGATGTGAAAATTGTTAAAAGATAAACACAATTTAAAAAAAAAATTGTTTGTTGTAAAGGTTTTGACAGCCAAAAGTAACAACAAATCAATATAAAGTCTTGAAGATCATATAGTTTAGCGAATTGATGCATGAGAGTAGATCTGGTGACTAAAGCTAGCTGTCAGTTACCATCACTCCTTTATTAGCCTAAATACAACTGAATATACAATGCTAGATTAAAGAAAATTGTTAAGGTTCTACCAGCCATATTTCTTTAAATACGTAGCTCTGAAGTAACCATTACAAATTATAAAATCTCCACTTTTAAACATAAAGTAGGAAACATTGGTTTAACTAATTTTACCTATATCTAAGGTTCAATTAACATAGCCGTTACCCGCTTTGGTAGCTGCATGGTTTGTTGCATCATTCTCGCAATAAACTTAGATAGCCGATGATGGGGGTATTAGAGTTTGATCCCAGTCAGGTGCACTGAGGGTGTTAATTTCTTTCTAAATGGTTTTCCATACAAATATGGGTACAGTTCTTCTAAATTAAACCTTCCTCGTCCCTAGCATATTAGAGTAATTAGTACATAGTCATATAGCCCTAAAAGGTAGTAAGCTGCGGTGCTAAAAAAAATTATTTTTACAATATGGTTGTACCAACAGCACCTTTTTGTACAAAGCATCCATCACTAATTTTAATTGAGAAAAATCATATTTAATGTGTAAGAAACTGGTTGAATGGCCTGTATGTTTCTCGGTCCTATAGCAGTGGATTTATCATATAGCAGTATTATATATTTATATTATTTATTTATCTTTAGCACCACGTCTTACTACCCGTTTGAGTTATACGCCTATATATTAATTACACGAATGGGACAAGCAATTATACAATACAAGAAATAAGCACAACTTCTCCCTAACACCACACCATCTTAGTCTGTATGAAAAGAAGCCATGTACAGAGGAGCAGCTTATTTTTACGTTCTTCTGGGCTATCTTAAGGGCTTGGTCAATGGTCGTTGGAAGTGAAGAGTCACATCAGCACCAGCCCATAATTTACGGTATCAGAAGAAACCAATTGAGTTATTATACTTTGTCTTTGGCGGATCAGTCAGCCCACAGTGTTGCCAGAGCTATCAGCACTTCAGAGCCCACCCCTTTTCCCTTCACCAATTCAATTAGTGAGAATGAGTTAGCAAGCAAACAAATCAAAGCTATAATCCTCTGAAACCTGTCTCACAGGTATCAATCACCTTTGTATTGCTGAGGGAGGAGGTGTGAGAGTGTAATCTTGTACATAACCTCAACTAGAGCTATTAGGGGAGAGTAACTAAGATTGTTTGTCACAAGTAGAAGGCAATGCATTTGTCAACTGGTTTGGTCTTTCATTGAAATTCATCCTGGCCATAGCATACACGAATTGGAAGTTGTCTAGCTCTCAGATATATTCATTTGTAATCAAATTGGGGTATGGTCTGGTTTACCAGTGATGGCGAGGTCATGCATCAAATCCCGCCCGAGTGTGTGTCTCCAAAGAGTGTTTTTTTTAAGTTTCCCACTCTACCTACATGCAAATGTGGTTAGAATATATCTAAATTTTACCTTACTATTTCCTATACCCTATTAGTGTATTTAAATGGATATAGATCAGACAAGTACACAATAGAAAAAATAATATTAAGACGTGGTGCTAAGAATAAAATATATAATGAAGTGATAACCTAAAACCTCCTCGAATCTATACCATGCCAGAACTGTGAATATGCATTAAATTACAAAATTAATAATTAAATCAATAATAAGTATTGGTTAATGAAATTTTATTTACTATTCAATAGTAAATACAATTTTATTAGTATGCATACATTTTTAAATTAAAACATGATATAGTAGGCTAATGTTAGTTTACTATAAAACAGCATTTTATTGGATCAATAATTATACAAATATTTTAATTCTTTCATTACTAAACTATTATTTATGACACATAATGAAAAATATCAATTGTATATTGGTAATATTAGTATAATGCAAATGCAATCAAAATCGCAAATTACATTAATGAAATACCTTTATTATCATCATCACCGCATCTTCCTACCCGTTCGGGTTATACGCACTTACGTTAATGTGTAATGGTAGGGTGATTGTGAGATGAAATGGAGGACCTACAGTTTAAACCACGGTGGAGGCCTGGCATTCCACACATTCACAAGTTGTGATTAATACACGTCTTGTCAGAGGTGAAGGAAGGGTTTGGCAATATATTTCTGTCCATGTAATGTGTATTACAAATAGCTTCTCAGATTAATAAGTAAATTTTCTTAGGGCTGATTGTATAACGTATACATTTTTTTATTTCTGAGTGCTGCTTACAACATTATATAAGGTAAAATATTTTTATTTAAAATAGGAGGTCTATGTATACTTTATGATCATCTCTAAAACAGTCTTCACAACTCAAGCTTGTATTTGTTTAACTAATCTAAAATTCGCATTCGTAAATTGATTAAGTTTCATTAGTATGATTTGTAAAACAGTTTGTATATTTTCCTATTA
Organism: Timema shepardi; assembly: GCA_902151425.1. Taxonomy (NCBI): domain Eukaryota; kingdom Metazoa; phylum Arthropoda; class Insecta; order Phasmatodea; family Timematidae; genus Timema; species Timema shepardi. The sequence goes on from CABFVX010007948.1 coordinate 17,042, forward strand.
TTGCACCTCAAAAGTTTTACAAGTCAAATGAAAAAAGCTATATCTGTAAGATCCACTTTTTTTTAAGTTTGATACCACATAGAACATTATAGCTATCATAATCTTGAGGCCGAAAATATCCACGATTACCATAATTTATTTAGCCTATGAGAAAGTAAAAAAGCTAATATTTTTAATGAATATTATTATAAATAATGATCAGTACAGTAAAAGTAAATAGTTTAAAAACAAAAATAGGTATTATTCAATTATATAGCTTTACTATTACTAACTAATGTTCATCCATATATTCGGATTATAAGCTAATTTGTTTTGGAGTAAAATAATATGAATTATTAATTCAATGTGAATAGCCCATGAACATTTAAAAATTATAAGATGTTTGTGGATTTCTGTTTGACTATTCTAGCGCCTTAGATATTGATGCTTAAATTGTACGCCTATCACTCTCAGGCGAATACAATGATTCCTATTCATGATTTAAAATAATGGGAACATAATTTTAAAGCTTCACCCTATTGAAATAAATGGTTTGTCTCGTCACTTCTAAAACAATCGTGGCAATGCTGTAAATGGAAGACCCTTGTAATTTGCTAAACAGTACAAGTAGTTCCCGGTATTCCTACAAGTAGTGTTACACTACAGTTACCAAACGATTTCAAATTTTAATTTTATAAGCTTAGTATTAAACTAATAAATTATAAATAAATAGTTAAAATATGGAGAAAAATACTACCTAGCCTTGTAATTTCTTCATTTTTCCAACATTAAGACTTACATTCATATTAATCTTGTTAAAGTAGTTATTCATTTTTTTAAAATATAAAAAAATAATAGAACATTAAATAAAAATTCTAGGACTCCCTGAATAAAGTTGAAGACCACAATACAAAATGGCTTTTGAAACACCCATTCTACACTCCGAGAGTTCCTGGAATGGAGGAGTGACAAGTGAAGACAGAACTTTGTAACTAGAAAACACCCGTTTTGGTGACCGCATGGTCTAAGGTGCTACACTCCCAATAGATTAGACTGTAGATGATGGGAGGGTCATTTATAATGAAAATTTTTTTGCTAAACGGTTTGCCACTCTTTCCATGCAAATGTGGGTACCCTTCTTCTAAATGTAACCTTCCTCAGCCCTAACCCATTGCATAATTAATAGGTTACATAAGCATATAATCCAGATGAGTAGTAAAACGCGGTACTAAAAAAAACTAGAGGATGTATACATATTTTGAACATATCTACTCATTTCAATGATCTGAATAATTCTGTACGTAATTTATGTATCAAGCTTGTATCTAATTTTATAAATGAAGTGTACTATGACAACTATTCAAATCTCCATGATTTTGGATCAGATTGTAATGAGATGAAAATTGTCGGAGAAGTTACCCTGTGGATTGTATAGATAAATGTCACCGAATTAAACGTGTACATGATGAGCCAACTTTCGTAGATGATTCGGAATGTAACTTTTTGGGTCTTAAGTTCATCTTTGGTAAAGGAGTTATAATCCTCCCTGTATCCATCAATCATATCCATCTTCTTTTTTGGCCATTCTTTTTTGTGACTATCCTATAAACTTTGGTAACATGTTGAGGTGAGAGCTCACCACAGAGCTCCTCAATGCCTAAGCAAACGAGGTCATAGCAAGTGACTACTCCCTTGCAAACATTGAGGAACCTGTGTGGCTCCATCTTTACCTGTAAATGTGGTGAATTGCTCAACGGTATCTCAGTTATTCCCATCACGTTTACTGTCTGGACGTCATTTAAGGTCTGGATTATTGCAGTCCCATCTTGCAGTTTTCTAATAGAGATCTCTGATTTTGCAGCACCGTTTATCACTCTTTCGAGGATAAACGGGCTGGCACGTTTCAGGGTCTCACCATCATATACTCTAGACATTACCAGAAAGTGGGGCTGGGGCCTCACCACTTCCTGGATTTTTAATTGTAAAGGGCTGGACGGTCTTACCCGTTTCCGCCTCTTGTCGTTAGTACGGTCCTGTAAGAGGCTGGGCAGTGAGTTGCCAGCGGGGTTTGGCAGTACAATGCCAGCTGACAGTAAATTGTCAGCAGCGACAAAAGAGGTGGCCATTCCATTTTTGGGGACAACCAGCACAATACCCGGATTGTAGACCTAGGGTGATCCAAGTTGGTACTACCACATGAGGCCCTGTTAACCCTCCTGACGGGGAGTCCCACACAACGCTAGACACAACCTTCGCATGGGGCAGCGCCAGGAGAGAGGTCATTGCAGCAAGTTGGTGCAGGAAAGTGCCAATTTTACGTCCGGGCCCTCAAGAACGCAATCGGTCTTTTCTCAAGGTAGGGTACCCGGGTATTGTCATCCCTAAGGCCCTTCTACCAAGATATTACAAACAGCGCACTTTCATGAAGGAGCTCAGTTGCCAAGTTATCCAATAATTGTCAGAGAAGAGCAAGGTTAGCAGCCAAGGTCATCAACGGAGAAGCAAAAGCTTCCGTGCAGGAATGAACGGCAGAGAGAAGGGAAGAAAGAAGTAAGGAAAACGGGAAGGAAGAATAGAAAGAGACAGGAGAAGAGTGAAGGAGAGATAAGGAAGAAAAAATGAGGTGAAAGGAAAGATATAGAATAGGTTTGTCCTGCACGGAAGCCTCCCCTTTTAGTCGCCTCTTACGACAAGCAGGGGTTACTGCGGGACTATTCTAAACACCGTCCAACAGGAGGGGTATTGCCTATCTTAATTTTGAACAGAAATCTGGGTAATTAAGGAAAGGGTTAGGAGCAGGATACAGGCATGTTAAATGAAAGGGTGAGAGAGAGGAGGAACCCCTGTGGATAGGATAGAGAAGGCGAGATTGAGATGGTATGGACATGTGAAGAGGATGGAAGAGGGTAAAGTTACAAGGAGGATTATCGAATAGGAGGCGGTAGGCAGGAGACCAAGACAAGCCAGGGGCAGGTGGTTGAAGGGAGTGCGGAGGAGAGAGAAGAGGAGTGGATTGGGTTGGCGTGGAGGAAGAAAAATAGTTGTAGGATAGAAGTAACTGGAGAGGCTTGTTTTAGAGACAGATCCTGCCAGTGGAAGGAAACTGGATGATAATGATGATGAGTGAATGCTAAATTATTGTTACTAGACTATGCCCATTTATGTTTAATTCTAACACCTATAGTGTAAATGTATTTCGGTGTGGCATCTTTTTCATATTGCAGTAGTCATGATTAATTGTAGGCCTATTTTGAACATTGATGTGAAAGTGTCTAGTGGCCTTATTGTTTTTATTACTTAATGTTTAGTTTGTTACTAAAATATAGACTTAATCTTAGTTTGACGTTAGTAAAATTACAGCAAACAGATACAAAGTTAATGAAACTTATCTATTTACCAAAATAACAATGCCGGGAACCATTATCAAGAAAACAACTGTTTTATATTATGATAAAAGTGGTGTCAATTAATGATGACAATGCTATGTCAACTAGCCATAAAATAGTGATGTGTCAACTATTGGTCATGTTTTGAGATTCAAGTAACTAAAAAAAATAGGTGTTCAAACAATAAATCTTTTAATTTTGCATGCAAGCTATTATTGATAGTTCCTTTCTCTTTACAAATCTTTACAAATATGTATGTGTAAATGTTTTAAGCCTAGTCCACATGGAGAAACAATGCCCACATATATACATGTCCGCAAACAAATGTACTGGGCAACTAAAGTCTGTTCACGGTAGGAATTGTTTTCTGAAAGGCCTTTTTCCCTACCAGTAATATATTATATAGTAGGATTTTGGTAGGAAAAGGGACCTTACAGAGAGTAACTCCTACTGTGAATGGAGTATACACTAATGTGTTTGCGAGAGCCGCATACAAAAATATCCTGGGCATTTATGTTTGTTTGCTGCTGTGTTCACACTGAATAAAAATTTAAGCATCTTTGAGCAAAGTTGATGCTGCAGACTGTGCTGGTTAAATAAATTTAGCCTCAATTACTGTGATAATAATTTAGGTTTGAAAATGGCTAGTATGCGAAAAAGGATGTGGGTGCATAAGTTTAATATGAAGATAAGTGAAAGTGAGTATTTCCCTACCTATTTGCTGTTGCGGGAATATCCAGGAATGTTTAAAGAATATAATAGGATGACCAAAGAAACCTATAACTATATTTTAGGCATGAATACAATTGTCAACGATTAAGATTGGATATAAGAAGAATCATTTTAGAAAAAAATTTATACTCTGATTTAAAAAGTTGTTTGTTGACTCTTTGTATTTTTTATTAAATAATTAAAAATAATATTATAATAAAGAATCTGATACCATATGGTAATTATCATTTAAATAAGAGTAAAACCTTATTTTTTCCCTGGACAAACACATATACGAGGTTGCTGCATTTATTAAAAAGACACGAAAGAGGACAAAACGTGTAGTTGCCTTCCACCGGAAAAATCAAACTTTCAATTTAAAGATATTTGACCTTGAACTGAGAACTTTTTCACCTACGGCTTTTTTTATGTGCTACGCTAAAAATATCTAAGAAGCTCTACTATGGTGTATAAAATATAAAAGAATTCTGTGAATAAATTTAATTGGGAAACACTGCTAGAGCCTTCATTTAAAAATTGTGAAAGGACAATACATTTATTCATCACTAGAAGATTCAGTAGTTTTATCTTTTTAGCTCATTTTTTTTCATAATTTTACAATAAGGTAGTTTGACAATGAAGCATATGTGAAAGCTAGTCAAATATTTCGAGCATGGTCGTAGCCAGGGGAGGGGGTTTCAGGGGTTCAACCTATCCCCCCTCCCCCACCTGAAATCTTATGAACAAAATTTATATGGCTTTATTTATGGTTCAAACAATATCAAAATTAGGGTACTAGTACAAATTAGGGGGCTGTGTTACCATATAAAAAGTTAATATTTAGAATTTTTCTTAGCCCTCGGCAGTTAGGGGGTTTATGTTAATATAAAAAGACACTTTAGAGAGCTTCTGGAGGGGTTTAATATTTAGAATTTTTCCTTGCTTTCAGCAGTTAGGGGGTTATGTTGATATAAAAAAACACTCCAGATAACTTTCTAAACTGTTTACCATTTAGAATTCTTTTTAGCCTCCAGCAATTGGGAGATGTGCCCACCGAACACCCCCACCCCCCCAATTTAAAGAAAATTGGCTTGCCATGGCATTGCTTTCGAGTCTTCACAACAAGGGAATAAGGGGGTAAGGAGTGATCTGGACTAAGTCACTCGGCCCTCTATAGCAAAATTGATTAGATAAGGAGAGCGGCGTACTTTGTCAATGAACGTACTTCTGCCTACTATGGACGTCCACACCGCAATATATGCAAGCAAATGTGTGTGTCTACCATCCTCTATGGAATACAATCGTCCGCATATATTAATTTCTGTAAGTGGGCAAATGCCCAAAACAGTATCCAAACAGTCTTTACATAGTTTTACTTTCTTGCTATCTTACATGTAGAGAAAGTATTGTGATCATAAAAAAAAATTGAACTCGAGATTATGAATTTTGACATTTCATGACTCCCCCGAATCCAAAAAAGTGGTTTTTGAATTTCTGTCTGTCTGTGCCTCCAAATAGAGCTTAAACTATTTTACCGCTCAAGCTAAAACTTGGTATCTATTGTTTTCATTGGGTTACCCCAAGGGGTTTTTGGAATTGGATATCTAACTTTAAAATTAAGGGTAGTTTACTGAAGGGCAAAAAGAGAAAGTCAATTTTCTCAAAATCGGCTCTAACGATTTTGATTAAATTTCATTTCTAAACATTTGTAAATATTATAAATAAAATGGCTACCCTCAATATTTCAGCAAATTGACTTTAAGGGCTCTGGTCTGATGTGTAAATTATCTTTTTTTATATATATAATATCTCCTAAACTATTTGAGATATGAAATTACTTATCATTACAAATATGTGGGTCTATTTATAATACAAATATTTTATTTGAAGCATATTTTTATAAAACCAATAACTTTCAAGATATACACAAATATATATAGATACATATTTTAACTTTTCGAAAACAAAAGGTAAAGTATGGCAACCGTAAAAAAAAATCTAACCTGAAATGTTGATGAATGTCGACGTCTCATGACCCCCCGAACCCTAAAAGGTGGTCTTTGCAATGCTGTCTGTCTGTTTAAACTTAAAATTAAAAGTAGTTTTATAAAGGGCGAAAAGAGAAAAAAACCTATTTTCTCAAAATCGGCTTTAACAATTTTGATTAAAATTCATATCTTAGCATTGATTAAGATTATAAATAAACTGGCTATTTTCATTTTCCCATGAAAATGACTTTTAGGGTACTTTACAGAAGCAAAAACTTCCATATCTCAGCAACTATTGGAGATACTAAATAGCTTAACATTGCAAAATTGTAGCACTATTAAAAATTAAAAAAATTTATTTGACGTATATTTTGATAAAACCAATAGTTTCTGTGATATTGACAATAATAGTAATACAATTTTATGAGCTTTAGTTGTAAAGAGATACTACTTAATTTTTAACGCAATAATTCTCCAATGCCATAGAGTAATGAAAATATAAGTCTCTAAAAGTTTGTGTTGTTTTTCCTTAAGCCCCTTAGGATGAATGTTTGTACAATAATGATCTATCTCCATTTTAGACTCAATAGTCAATATTTACATTTTTTATTGGTCAAAATTTATAAATGAGGAATGTAATAGCAATGCAATGGCATGAAGATTTGCAACACCTAATAAATGTCGAAAATTTTAGCCAGAAGTTGAAATTTTAATATGAAGTGTTGACCCTTATGGACCTAATATTGATCTTTTTTATCGATTCAACCATACAAATGAGGACATTAATTCTTTAAAAATAAAATTATAAAATTTAAGACAAGGACTCAGAAAAAAAAAGTTTATATAAGTCTAGTGCAATCTATTATTATTATTATTATTATTATTATTATTATTATTTAGCACCGCATCTTACTACCCGTTCGGGTTATATGATTTAAGTACTAATTGCGCTAATGGATTAGGAATTGGGAAGGTTGAATTAAAGAAAATGAACCCGCATTTGTGTGGAGGGAGAGTGGAAAACCATTTAGGAAAAAACACCCCCAGTTCACCCAACCGAGATTCAAACCTCGATTTCCCTGTCCTCTGCAGTCGAGCTCAACACGACAAGCGTGTTAGCCAACTATGCTTGGGTTTGCTAGTGTATATTATTTCTTTTCATATATATTACAAGTTTTTGGGTTAAAAAAATCTCCATTTTTAAACAATAAAGCGAGAAAGTCCATGCGGAGTTCCGTACCATTTATTTTTTAATAATCTGCCTGTGAGTTTGTGGGTAAATGTATGTCAGTGTGGATTAAGCTTTACTGAATATGTTATTTTTAATAATAAATACCAAACTTCAAAGTAATGACATGTCAACTACTGGTGTTGTTACCTTATAGATTACCGATAGTTATTTACATGTCATTAGGCTTACATGCAAACTTGTCAGACTGTACACGTTTCTTTTTTAAATAAGTAGTAATCAAGAGACAGTTAATATTAGTTATAATTTGATAAAACTAATCGTTTATGTGTTTTGAATAAACAAAATTACTTAACTTAACCTTCCATGTCTATGGAAATTAAATTAGGACCTACAATAAAATTTTGGTTTGATTAATACATTTAAGGGTTAGTAGTTATTTGACTATTCTGTTAGAGACATTTAAATTAATTATTGAATTAGCCAATAAACATATTTTAATGGCTGAGGGGCGATAATGTGGTCCAAGGGCATGATTTTTTTATTTATTTTTTATGGCCAATCAAAATAAAATTAATGTTTTATTTTGGCCATTCTAGAACAATTTCAACACATTAGGTACACTAAGCCCCAAAAAGAATTTAATGTATTTACAAAGGTGTGAAAGCTGTTTAAAAGGACCACAATTAACTTTACTTCGTAGTAAATTTAGTTTCTTCACGTGATTTGACTCGATGTAGGTGATCACAAGTATCCTTAACAACTAAATTCTAGAAGAAGTGTAAGCTCTCTTAGACATAATATTGATGAAGTCATTGAAATAACATGACAACTAGGCTTAGTTTATATCAATTATTATGAGACTCATCCAACCCAGTCTAACCTAAGCTTTCATAAGATAATAAATTAAATTTATAGTTATTGATAAAATCAACTATTCAATGTAATAATTAAACATGGGTGGTAGGCCTAAACATACAATTACATCATAGCCACTGCACAGGATCAAGAGTGCAACGCAAAGTATAATGGGATGACATCATTCATCCAATGCATAGGATCACAGGAAAGTTACACATCATTGTCAATATATCTCAAATGTAATTTGGTTGATGTGTCGTCCAATTTTGTTTAAATGTTGTATTTATTAAAAGTGTTAAAACTTTCTGAATCTTTGTCATATATATAGGATATATATAGTTTATTCACTTTATGCTACACACACACACACAAGGGTAATCATATATATATATATATATATATATATATATATATATATATTACCCGTGTGTGTGTGTTTTTGTGTGTAGCAAAAAGTGAATAAAATATCTTAACATTGTACCATAACAATGAGAAAGAGTCTAAAATGGGTCAGATAAAGCATATTAAATTCTTTTTCTTTCTTTTTTTCTAAATAAAGTTTGTAAGAATAAAGAACAGAGTAATGTTAACTTGCAAAGGAAACATGTTTCTGGCATTAAGATTAATACATGTCTGTGACCATGAAAAATCATGAATAAAGAAATTGTGAGTCAAAAAATCGGTTCAATGAAGCCATAGGTTAAATTTTGGGTAAATTAATCGTAAGGTTATAGGCATTCTGTAGCCTTATTACTGTAAAATGTTTACAAAATACTGAAAATTATGTTTTCAAGCAGGGTTTGCATAGCTCAGCCAAGTAAATTAAATGTGTTTATGAAAACGATATTAGCCTCATACAAACTATCTATGTGAAATTATATCATTATTGGGTTCTACTCCTTAAGAAATTATATAGTAAATTTGCATAAGATTTACCTGGGGTCCAAAAACGAATGTATTGAGTTTATTTATTTTTTCTTATAATGTATTTATAAAATTAGAAAAGCCCAAAGTGTGATACAAATATTATAAATTTGCATACCTTTTAAAACGGCGTCTGTCATTTTGGAGATAAAACAACTGTGCTTACCACATAAATGACATATTTTGACATTCGAGTTTCTAACATAAAAATTAACTACATAAAACTACATACACAGAACAAATTTGGGATGGGTTATTATAATCGATTATGTTACTGTGTCTAGTCGATTATTTGTACCAATTCCAGGCTCGCGATGCATTGATGAATCAATTATCTTTCCCTCGATTAAATCAAATGGAATAATCGGTTTAAAAAGTCTTATTTTAATTTTTCAACTTTTTAAATAATATATATATATAAATAAATTATTTATACATACATATATTAATATATATTAATTAAAAATCAAAATACGACTTTTTAAATTATATATATATTAATTAAAGAGCTGAAAAATTAAAATACGACTTTTTAAACAGATTATTCCATTTGATTTAATCGTGGAAAAGGTAATCGATTAATATATATATATATATATATATAAAAACACTTTTGAAAACCCACACTTGACTGAAATTTGGACCGCAATATCACTAGGCGTGTTTTCATGGTTGATGATATCGATGTTAACGAAGTTTTTATGACCAAGAAAATATCAGAGCTCGGTTTGGTAACGCTTTTCTTGGCCAGATTAAACACCTTATTTCATTATAGTTATCGAACATCAAATATAATTAAATGGCTTCAGAAAGCAATAGGCTATGCAAGCAAAGAGCCAACTTTAAATATCTTGTGATATCAAACAGTAAGGTCCGGTCGGTTGCGACCCAGACTGCAGTTTTCTTTGTAATGCGCTTGCACTGTTTATCTCAAGATCACGGGGCCTGAGTTAACCTTTCTCCTTTCTCCCAGTTGTTCTCTAGGCCTCCTAGCTTTGAGGTGTCCGAGGTAAGTGGTATGTCCTTTCTATTTTCATTTACGTATGTGCAGACGCTCTCCCGGGTTAGATACGACCCACCTTACTGTTTGTTAAGAATGTGAGGAAATGTGTTGTCGAGTGATTGGCTACACTGGGATATACACGCCAGTGGAAGGACAGTGGGTGTGGACATAAGATCAATATCAGTCATGAAAGTGAACAAGTCTTTT
>CABFVX010007949.1:0-14610 GCA_902151425.1 Timema shepardi
ATTTAGGTATATACAGTAGCCCCGTGGCTTCTTTGGTGCTGACTGACAGCTCACAGCTGACTCCTGACAGTCAACATTTAGGTATACACAGTAACCCCATGGCTTCTTTGGTGCTGACTGACAGATCACAGCTGACTTCTGACTGTCAACATTTAGGTATATACAGTAACCCCGTGGCTTCTTTGGTGCTGACTGACAGATCACAGCTGACTTCTGACAGTCAACATTTAGGTATATACCTAAATTTTGACTGTCAGAAGTGACAGCTGCTAAAAACATGTTTTTTGCAGATCATATGGTTTGGCGTAGGGATACATAATTTGGTCTGGTAACTTTTCAAAGCTGTCAGTCAGAACCAAAGAAACCATGGGGCTACTGTACTTGCTAATATTTACTAGCGTCTGTCAGATAGCCTTAGCAACATTTAGGCTACAAATGTAATATTCAAACAGACCCCAGCTCGTAAAGAAAAAGTAGCTCAGTGGATGAATTTTAAAAAACGTAAAACTTGTAGATTTAATTAATTTGTCTAACATCTTAGCTCAGTCGGTAGCATATCTGTACATTGAGCTAATTAAGAATCTCGGGTTCGATTTCTGGGATGGCCGAAAAAACTTATCATGGATGAAATGTGGGTGTCCTCTTTTATAATGATGAATTAAAGGATGGGGGCAGGATGTTGTGTCTGTTATAGATTCAAGTTAATTAATAGGTCATGTGCTGAGATAATCAGTCAGTTCAGAAAGTGCATGTTAAATATTTTAAATAAATGAAAATTAAATTTAAAATGTTTAAAAAAATATATACATAAGTTATATCGACTTTTAGGCTATCTTTAGGGACATTAGGGTAATTATGTTCTCAAAATTATGTCATTTACTTTATGAGAGGCTGAAAAGCTTTTCACATAAAGATGAGCTAAATAAGTTTATTGCAATTTTGAATTTATTGATGAATATTTTGATCAAATTTTGACCCTTTCCCGCCCCCGCACACATATTCTCAGTTTCTGTTAATTTATTCTTGGTGTTACTTTGTACAAGACAAAAACAACCAATTCTTCGGTTGTTTTTTTTTAAATTTGACAAACCTGTTAGTAGAATAGTGACACGGGACACACAAATATAAACCGAGATTGTGATGGTGTCTGTGTGCAGCAAGCCTAGCACAGCACAGCACAACATGAGACCAGAGTGACTAAGTCGGGGTCTCTTTGCCACTGAGCTATCGACAGTGACGAGTAAATCTATGTAAGAAACAACTCTGGGTGGGTCATCTCCTAGTGTGTGAGTGTGTGTGCACGATTCATTCGCAGTTTCCGTTTAGAAAGTTGTAGAGAGCGAGCCAGAATAGCTTGGCTAGCCATGCGTATTCCAAGTACTGTCGCGGGCAGTGACATCTTATATCAAGTACTGTCACGGGCAGTGACATCTTATATCAAGTACTGCCACGGGTAGTGACATCTTCTATCAAGTACTGTCACGGGTAGTGTGACATCTTATATCAAGTACTGTAAAGGGTAGTGACATCTTATATCAAGTACTGCCACGGGTAGTGACATTATATCAAGTACTGTCATGGGCAGTGACATCTTATATCAAGTACTGCCACGGGCAGTGATATCTTATATCAAGTATTATCACGGGCAGTGACATCTTCTATCAAGTACTGCCACGGGTAATGACATCTATCAAGTACTGTCACGGACAGTGATATCTTATATCAAGTACTATCACGGGCAGTGACATCTTCTATCAATTACTGCCACGGGTAGTGACATCTTATATCAATTACTGCCTTGGGCAGTGATATCTTATATCAATTACTGCCACGGGTAGTGACATCTTATATCAATTACTGCCTTGGGCAGTGATATCTTATATCAAGTACTGCCACGGGTAGTGACATCTTATATCAAGTACTGCCTTGGGCAGTGATATCTTATATCAAGTACTGCCACGGGTAGTGACATCTTATATCAATTACTGCCTTGGGCAGTGATATCTTATATCAAGTACTGTCACAGGGTAGTGACATCTTATATCAAGTACTGCCACGGGTAGTGACATCTTATATCAAGTACTATCACGGGCAGTGACATCTTCTATCAAGTACTGCCACGGGTAATGACATCTATCAAGTACTGCCACGGGCAGTGACATCTTATATCAAGTACTGCCACGGGTAGTGACATCTTATATCAAGTACTGCCACGGGTAGTGACATCTTATATCAAGTACGGTCACGGGTAGTGAGTGATATCTTATATCAAGACGGCGTGAAAGGAAGCAGGCCAGGCACAATTGGTCCTCAGATCGGTCCTAAGTGTGGTCCCAGGCGCCAATAACCCTCACTTTCGCTCAAGTGCCTCTAGAACGCCCGTCATACCGGCCCCGGAAGTGAGCTCTGAGCGTGATCGTCTCACTCATCCAAACTACGACCGACAGGTGTTCCTGTCCCGCGGAGAAATCACAGTCCTCCACGTGCTCTAGTCATCGCGCGCACTTTCTAAACTTACACTTGGAGACGCGCGCAGCCTAAAAAACCAGCCAAGGAGGCATGTTTTCAAACAAAAAATGGCCGAACATAAGGATTGTCACTTCATCCAAAACATTTTAAGGATCTTTTTCAATAAAGGTGACCTGGCGGTCTAAGGGTAAGGTGTCAGACTTTTGTGCTGGCGGCCGGGGTTCAATCCTCAGTCTCGGCAAAGATTCATCTGATTACCAAACCCTTCCTTCACCTCTGACAAGACATCTTGTGAATGTGGGGAATGCCAGGCCTCCAACCGTGGTTCGGATTCCATGTTAAACTGTAGGTCCTCCATTTCATCTCACAATTACCCTACCATTTCACATTAGCGTAAGTGCGTACAACCCGAACGGGTAGTAAGACGCGGTGCTAATAATAATAATAATAATTTTTCAATAAGGGGTGTTCGACCCGGGAAATTTTGCGACGCTGCCTAATTGGCGTTAACGGAGCTATTTTGTGAAGCGGGTTGCATCTTAACTACTAAGCATTATCACATATAGACACCAACCAATGAATTAGAAAGAGAGGGAATAAAATGAGCAGTTCACCCTGATAAGTTTTTTGTTTATCTACTGATAACACTTGCACTCTTCCCCTAACGAGTATAAACACTCATCCTGCCATTTGCACCTAGACAGCATTACCTTAAATTCAAAAATTACCTTTAAATGAAGTATCAGTATTTAACGTGCTTTTTATGAACCGACTGATTACATTAGAATACTTGAATTTCCATGAGCGAGAACGAAAGAGCTTAGCCGGGTCATATAACTTTTAGGGTCCTTTTACAAGTCACAACCGACATAGGACCAACGGCTTTACTTCGCCTCCAAAGGAAGTCGAGCTACAAATTTTCATCGCTCCATAAAAATCCATCGACCACTTCTAGGTTTGAACCCACGGACATCGGGTCCTGAGGCGAGAGCTTTACCCCAACACCACCTAGGTCGACGGCAGTTTTACTATTCTAGATGGACACTTGCTTCCATAGATTTAAAAATATCTACATCCTGGCAGGAAGATTCCAACTTGACATTTTCGTGAATAAACCAAATAATCTGAGTTATTATTATTATTAATATTAATATTAATATTAATATTAGCCCCACGTCTTACTACCCGTTCGGGTTATACGCACTTACGCCAATGTGTAACGGTAGGGTGATTGTGAGATGAAATGGAGGACCTACAGTTTAACGTGGAATCCGAACCACGGTGGAGGCCTGGCATTAGAGGCCTGGCATTCCCCACATTCACAAGATGTCTTGTCAGAGGTGAAGGAAGGGTTTGGTAATCAGATAAATCTGTGCTGGTACCGGGGATTGAACCCCAGACCCCCAATACAGAAGGCTGACAGCTTACCCCTAGACCACCAGGTCACCAACAATATCCTGAGTTGTAGATAATTAAAAAAAATATGCCTAAAAAACTACTTAGAAACCAAACAAATAATTTAGTGACAATTAAAAACTATTTTTTAGATTAATTTAAGAATTTATAGCTTTTGTTTCATTGTTATATCTATAAAACTCTCCGAATAGAACGTAAATACAATAACATGGGTAACTCTCTCTTAACTTGCCGTGACGTCACAGGTAGGCAAGTCCTTGAATTACTCCAGATACTATTTGGAGGCTGTTTTTATGGTAATCCGGAGGGGAGTAGGGGGATAATATACAGTAAGTGTTATAAATTGTAAGAAGATTTCACGAATTATACCTACACGTGGTTAGTTTTACTATTTTTTTAAAAGACCAATCTTTTTTTTAGCACCACCGATTGGTCAAAGGCAGCGAGTCTTAACTTTTTAACCTCCGGAATACTTTACACCCCTAAAAAGAAAATTGCTTAGTCCTACAAAGATTTTGTTTACGTTTTAAAACTTTGAGAAATTGTGTAGATATGTATTTATTTTTAATTAAAAAGAACTTGAAAAATAAATAAAACCATAATTTTTTTTTATAAACATAACATAATTTATATATATTTTTTCCCGTGAGAGTAGATTATTTCATTATTGCAATTATTTTTTTCAAGCACCGCGTCTTACTACGGTCCGGGTTAGATGCTTATGTAATAGTTGCACTAGGGATTTAGGGATTAGGAAGGCTATATTTAGAAGAAATATACCCGCATTTGCGTGAAGGGAGAGTGGAGTTTATTTTTGTAAGAACCACCCTCACTAAACCCAACCGAGATTCGAACCTCGATCTCCCCGTCACCGGCAGTCTAGCCTACTGCGAGAATAGCGCGTTAGACCACGCGGCCACCGAAGGGGATTACAGCTCTTTAATATCCGCGTGTCGCATTATTTTGTTTGGGTTGAAGTGTATTTCAATAATTCAGCCCCATGACTCCGAGGAGCATCCTATGACGTCACTATCGTAATATTGTAGACTGGATAGTTGATGCTCTTTAACCCGTTAGCGTAGTTACTAATTAGTACATGTGCGTATAACCCGAACGGGTAGTAAAACCCGGTACTAATTAATAAAATTACAAAATATCATGCCAGCGCATTTGGACGATATATCGACGACGAGTCAGCCTCGAATGACGTCATCAAATCGTGCCTCATCCGAGCGAATTCCTGCCTCCCTTCTGGTCGTATCGGTATCCATCCACCTCTTGGTGAATGTGGTCCATCTATTGAAGGTCCTATCGGTCACAAACTGTGAGTCATCTCCAACCTATCGGGATACGAAGTCATGATATTTTTGCCAGGGAAGATGAGTCACAAGGATTTCAAGGATTTCAGGAGGTTCAAAACTATGAGGACATATTTATAATTACAGCATTAGGTTCGGATATATGTGTACTTTGTCAAAATATATTTGTTTTATTAGGTGCATTTAACATGTACTTCCTAAATCTATTTATTTCTTCACTGCGCCTTACTAACCATCCGAACCACCCAATATTCAGGACCAGATTCAAAGGAGGACATCAGGGAATAACGACAAACTGTCACAACAAAAAAAGGTCTCATTTAGTTTTAAATAAAATATACAATACATTTTTATAGCAATAGTTTCTGATTTAAATAATATATTTAACATTGAACTTTTAAAAGTTCATTTTGTAATTAAAAAAAAACCCGAGGATTTTGATAATTTTTTAAACATCTTATTAATCTCTATATAGGTTTTAGTCAGGAAAGTTTGGATTTTTGTATCAGATAACAAAAAGTAAGAGAATTTTATTTGTGTGATTTTGCGGCCACTGAGTTAAATTAAGTCGTAACTCTCGAGTCAAACGGGGGAAAAAAAAATCTCGGTACAAATTTTACCCGCTGGCAAAACGCCTCGAATGTGACTGCATCGCTAAATATGTTGTTAAACAACTTTTTATGACTAAAATAGAAGTGAAATGTATTTTAAAACGTAAAAATTTATACAATTTTTCAAACCACAATAAGCCGATTAAACGGTACAAGTTTATTATATTATTATTGCCAAGCTTTTTATTTTTTTAACATGTTGGCACTATATTCTGCGCACGCTCGATAAGCAGTACGTAAATTTCCTTTCGCGTCAACTCGTAATAACTTTCTATACCATATCGTGCACAATGCACGACAAACTTAAGATGGCTGCAATAGATTAGAAACAATTATATGTCGTAAAAAAACCCAGCTATTTATTACGTTCACTCACATAGCATAACGACAATACTAATAATGATATAATTGATAACAATCGTTAAAAATAAAAGACGTTTAAGATTGAAGTGCCAGTCATAAGTTAAGAGCGTGATTGTCCAGTTTCTTCTTAATGAGCCAAAGAGGAAGGGAAAAGTAGAGCATCGGAAGACCGCCGAAGCAAAGAGGAAGTTGATTATGGAGTTACAACATGGACCAGATCATTAAGTTTATTTACGACGGTAGTGGACCAAGAATTGGAACATGTGTTTGAAGGGAAAGACAGTTTACGTCGGAAGGCTTTATGAATAGCTTTGGAATTGAGGTTACGTAAAATAAATGTTTCTATTAAATAAATTTTACTATAAATGAGAAATCGTTTGTAGTTTTAAAAAAAAAAATATTTTGGGATTAAATTTTTTGTTTTGCGGGAGTTTGATGAACAAACATTTGAATACTTGTCAATTTTTTTTTTTAAATACGGCATTTAGATAACTATTGTTAGTTTGTCAGAAACGTAAATATATATTTTGAAAACAATATTTTAAGCCTTCATAGAAAATTATTTCTCATAAATATATTAAAATATGACAGAAGGTTTAAATTTATATTTTGAAAATCCCAATTATAAACACAAAGAGAACATTATTATAGGCATTAATAAAAACTAAAAAGTATTGTTTATTAGGTAAGTACCCATTTTTCATACGAAATATGGAACCTTTCAGAGTTAAAAAAAATATTTGAGGTATTTAATGTGCACTTTCTAAACCAACTGATTATATCAAAACACGACTTACAAACTTAAATATAGAACAGACACAACATCCAGCGTCCTGGCTGTTAATTCATCACTATGAAAGGAAAAAAATCCCCATTTCAATAATTATATATTTTCGGCCATGCTAGAAATTGAACTCGGGACCATAAGCTCAGTAGACAAACACGATACCGACTGAGCTAAAGGGGTCAACACTTTCAAAGTTGCTACAATGAAAATACGATAGCCAAAATAGTATTGCTTTGTAGCCGCCATCTTGAAACAAAATGGTGGGCATACATTTGAACTAGCCTATAATTTATTTATGTTAACCACGTGTCTTGAGTTATGTCCTTGCGAAATTTCAGTGCTTTCGGTGTAGCGAGTTTTGTTTGAAAGCGTAACAGACCTACTTCAACTAATTTTGTTATATTCTTGGTGACCTGGCGGTCTAGGGGTAAGGTGTCAGACTTCTGAGCTGGGGGTCCAGGGTTCAATCCTCGGTCCCGGCATACATTTATCTGATTACCAAACCCTTCCTTCACCTCTGACAAGACATCTTGTGAATGTGGGGAATGCCAGGCCTCCACCGTGGTTCGGATTCCACGTTAAACTGTAGGTAATCCATTTCATCTCACAATCACCCTACCATTACACATTAGCGTAAGTGCGTATAACCCGAACGGGTAGTAAGACGCGATGTTAATAGTTTTTCAGTCGATAGCAGGTAAAAATCAATGCTTAGTTGTTTGTTAATTCTTTATATGCTCTCAAATATTTTTTGACTTCTCGAATTCGTGAATTATATTCTATTAACATATCAATGTTGACATCGGTGGTATTTGGGTAAAGTGCTCGCCTAATGACCCGATGTTCAGGGGTTCAAACCCAGCTGAGGTTGACGGAGTGATTAAAAAAAATCTGTAGCACAACTTCTTTCGGAGTGTAATTCAAGCAGTCCCCGTCGATCTCATGTCTATGTGGCATGTATAGAACCCTGGAAGATATTTGAAAATATATTTCTGGCAAAATTGGTAGGCTCTTTTGTGCTCTCTCATATAAATTCAGTGTGTAAGTCAACGGGGAACCACCACAATTTTTTAAAATCCCATAGTAGATGGGTTTTTACCAGATGGTGCAGGCAGCACTAACCGAATGAAGGACTGGGTGCATGCCCAGCTCAGGATGGATATAAATAATATCAAACCAACCTCCGGGTTGTTGAACTGAGAAGAAGAATATATCAAAATAATAATAATAATAATTATTATTATTAGAACCGCGTCTTACTACCCGTTCGGGTTATACGCACTTACGCTAATGTGTAATGGTAGGGTGATTGTGAGATGAAATGGAGGACCTACAGTTTTAACGTGGAATCCGAACCACGGTGGAGGCCTGGCATTACCCACATTCACAAGATGTCTTGTCAGAGGTGAAGGAAGGGTTTGGTAATCAGATAAATCTGTGCCGGGACCGAGGATTGAACCCCGGACCTCCAGCACAGAAGTCTGACACCTTACCCCTAGACCGCCAGGTCACCAATTCAGCTGAAAAAAAAAAGAAATGGCGTAAAGAACTTAATATTATTTGAAGATGATCCACAAATTTGTTTAACATAATTTTTCTGGACACAATCAGCTTGAGATAAAACTTACACCTACACCTACTACTGATGAGGCAGTTTATACTAATCCTGTACCTACAGCCATCTTCCTTCGGATGGAAATATCTGACAACTAGAGAAAGTTTCTAGATCTACTTTCGTGTATTCATACTTCAAGTCATGTGATATACAGCTGTCATTTTTGATAGATAACAATAACTACAAAATAACACAAATAATTTAATAAAAGGTTATCAATAATGTTACCGCAGAAAAAAAATATGTTTGTGTTTTCCAAAGGGTACTTCAGATGTATATCCGTAAGAAAATCAAGGCCTTTTATCCTACTGGTGACCTGGCGGTCTACGGGTAAGGTGTCAGACCTCTGTGCTGGCGGCCGGGGTTCAATCCCCGGTCCCGGCACAGATTTATCTGATTACCAAACCCTTCCTTACCCTTCCTTCACCTCTGACAAGACATCTTGTGAATGTGGGGAATGCCAGGCCTCCACCGTAGTTCGGATTCCACGTTAAACTGTAGATCCTCCATTTCATCTCACAATCACCCTACCATCACACATTAGCGGAAGTACGTATAACCCGAAAGGGTAGTAAGACGCGGTGCTAATAATAATAATAATAATAATAATAATAATAATTTATCCTACTAGAATACTGCTGTACAGTAGGACTCCGGTACGAAATAAGGCCTTCCTGAATGGGCTTCATACCATGTGTGAAACTTGTTAAGAAGAACAGCGAGTGTTCTACTTTGTTCCTGCCTGCTGCCGTTTCAAGCAATTACCTCGCGATTTGTGTGTAAAACCAGTCATGAAGACTCTTAGCTCCCCCTGACAAATCCTGGTGATACCACCCTCCCGTGAGAACTGGACTAACACACATCCAATGGCTACAAGTAACTTGACACTGTAACTAGATATGTGAACTGAACAAGTCTACAGACATCTTTATTTAACTTTTTTTTCCCTCCGGAAAATGCCAGGCCTCCGCCATGGTTCGGATTCCACGTTAAACTGTAGGTCCTCCATTTCATCTCACAATCACCCTACCATTACACATTAAGCGTAAGTGCGTATAACCCGAACGGGTACTAAGACGCGGCGCTAATAATAATAATTAAGAAAATTAACAGAATTTTAGTGGAGGTTGATAAATTATGTAGTATAAGCCACCCCTTAATAAACCTGTCTGGGACTTGAACCCTGACCTCCCCCGTGACTGCGAACCAGACTAGATGATATTCTCTTTCTTTATCACCGCGTCTTATTAACTGTTCAAGTTGAACGCGTATGTACTAATTACACTAATGAATTAGGCATGAGGTAGGTTGAATTTAGATAAAGTTTACCCACATTTGCATGGAGAGAGAGAGAGAGAGTGAAAAAACACTTTAAAAAAACCATTCTTAGTACAGTCGAGCGGGATTCGAGCCTTGATCTCCCTGTCCTCGGCAGTCTCGTTTAACACGAGAGTGACAGCTTAGACCATGCGGCCATCAAAGCAGGTTGGATGAACTTGACGCCTTGATCCACGAGCTCATCGATGAGGATTTTTTTTATGTATATCGTCGATTTCGATAGTCGTGATGAATTTTTAAAAGGCGAGTAACTTACCCAGAACCCACAAAAACTTGAATCACGAAACTTATTTGAAAAGTGAGATCGAATCAACAAATCCCCCCCCCCCCCTGTTCCCCCCTTTCCACTGAAAATACCATTCAACCTTTCAAAGCCAGTAATTGTCTCGTGGCTACTATTTGTGTTTTCGGTGAGTTTCCAAACGACAGGAAGACGCGATAAAAGGGGGAAAACCTTACATCAAAAACTTTCTCGAATAATAAAAAACCAATTACATCAAATAGAATGCGTCCCAGTGCAAATAACAGGCAGGCGGAAAGCCATACCTGGTCAGGATGTTGATTTGGGCAGGTTTCACCTCACCTCCTTTTGGTGAAAGAGGGGGAGGAAGGGGGGAGGAATAAACCAAACAATGTTTTGTGTATTCAAGATGCCTCAAGGTTGAGAATGCGTTTGATCAGATATTATGTTCCCTAGAGCGGTCGACCGGATGGGAAGAGACCATTGGGAAGACCTAGACACAGATGGGAGGATAACATTAGATAGAGTGTAATGAGGTGGACTGGATAGAACTATCTCAAGATAGAGATAGGGTGTAATAAGGTGGACTGGATAGAACTAGCTCAAGATAGGGATAGCGTGTAGTAAGGTGGACTGGATAGAACTAGCTCAAGATAGATATAGAAGTGTAGTGAGGTGGACTGGATAGAACTAGCTCAAGATAGATATAGGGTGTAATGAGGGGGACTGGATAGAACTAGCTCAAGATAGGGATAGCGTGTAGTAAGGTGGACTGGATAGAACTAGCTCAAGGTAGAGATAGCGTGTAGTAAGGTGGACTGGATAGAACTAGCTCAAGATAGGGATAGCGTGTAGTAAGGTGGACTGGATAGAACTAGCTCAAAGATAGATATAGAGTGTAGTGAGGTGGACTGGATAGAACTAGGGTAAGTAAGACAGTTTTGACATTTTAAAAAGTGGTGACATTATGTAGTCATAACCCAAAAGAATATGACAGGAAATAGCAAGCTAGGCGGAAATAACTTTCCCACCGACAAAGGATAAATGATAAATAATATAAACCGTCAAATGTTTCATTTTGTAGGTCCAATACCATAGCCAGGTCGGGATCATGTCTGCCTGTTATTAAGAGTCCCGGTTTGGTTCCGGGCATGGCCAAAATGTGTATCACTCGTGAAATGCGGGGTTTCCCCTTTCACATTGATGAATTAATGTTCGGGAGTAATGGTTGTTGTGTCGGTTCTAGAATGAAGTTAATTCTTGGTTCAGAAAGTGACCGTTAAAATAAATAAAATAAAATTTTAAAAATTAATACTATTGTACCTTAAGCCACACTTTTTTTTAAAAGTTCATGCGTTTTAACGGCTTAACTTAGGGGATGCCCGTATAGGTGGGCAGGCGGACTAAATGTCAGGCTCATTAAGTTTGTTTTTTACGGTGACTTGTAGGTCAAGGTTCGAATCCTGACCGGGCTTACTGAGCTCCTTTTCTTTTTTAATTAAATAGTTTCCCACTCTATCCACACACATGAGAGTACATTTTTTCTCTAAATCTAGCTTCCTCCTCCCAACTAGTTATATCTGGTTGTGAGTGATGAGGATATTTAGAAGAAATGTACCCACATTAGCGCGGAAAGAGGTGAAACAATCCCAGAATGGAACACGTGTGCGGAAAAACAACCGCCCTCATCAATAAATTCAACAGGGATTTGAACCCCGATATCTCCATCATCGGTTGTCTAATCTATTGTGAGTCTGATGACTTGGACCATTCGACCACCAGAAGGGGGTGATCTTTATTTTTGTTCAATGTTGTTAAGCCCACGTCTTCAGTTAAATGAAACCTTTACAGCGGTTTTTGAGTTTTTAAAAATCAAACAACGAAACACTTAAAACTGTTGATAATGGGTGACATTTATTTCAAGGTTTAACTTTTGAGACAGTTTAATCTTTGTCATTATTATTATTATTATTATTATTATTATTATTATTATTATTATATTATTATTATTATTATTAGCACCGCGTCTTACTAACCGTTCGGGTTATACGCACTTACGCTAATATGTAATGGTAGGGTGATAGTGAGATGAAATGGAGGACCTACAGTTTAACGTGGGATCCGAACCACGGTGGAGGGCCTGGCAATCCCCACATTCACAAGATGTCTTGTCAGAGGTGAAGGAAGGGTTTGGTAATCAGATAAATCTGTGCCGGGACCGAGAGAATGAACCCCGGACCCCAGCATAGAAGTCTGACACCTTACCCCCTAGACCGCCAGGTCACCTTCAATCCTTGTAATTATTTGAATAATTATTTTTTCATTTGAAACAACGATTATATAAACTATCAAAAAATAGCTGGTCAGTCGATTTGGCTACTCTTTCTTTTAGGGGGGAAGGATCGGAAGGGGACTGATTTGAATAAGAATATTTGATGATAGAGAATTAACGACACCTGAAAAGCGAGTTTCTCCTAAAAACCTGATCCGCCTTAGGGGTAAAAAAAAAAAGAGAAGAGGAGGTTCAAATCGGTGAATCTACACAGGATGAACAGAAGTTTGAAAGCGATGTCCCGAACAGGACCGGATTTGTCGACAAAGCACAGCGATGTATTTAGTTGCTATGGTAACGAGGGGCACTCAGGAAATAACTCTGGGCTTATATTCATGCGTAACTTATAGCCAGAACCCGGACTTTAAAGACCTAAATATTATCAATCAATAACCTATAATACCTAATATTTATAACGTATATTGCGTAGCGTAAAAAAAGTACAATCCTACTAATATATTCTAAAAATTAGTTGGCGTCTATATGTTGGTGGGTGACCTGGCGGTCTAGGGGGTAAGGTTTCAGACTTCTGTGCTGGGGGGTCTGGGGTTCAATCCTCGGTCCCGGCACATATTTATCTGATTACCAAAACCTTCCTTCACCTCTGACAAGACATCTTGTGAATGTGGGGAATGCCAGGTCTCCACCGTGGTTCGGATCCCACGTTAAACTATAGGTCCTCCATATCATCTCATAATCACCCTACCACTACACATTAGCGTAAGTGCGTATAACCTGAACGGTTAGTAAGACGCTATGCTAATAATAATAATAATAATAATATATGTTGGTTTTTCACGCGAAAACCATCAAACCGATTGTGGTGAAATTTCGCATGGACATAACCACGGACGTCCGGTTGACATTATTAGGCTAACTGAAATGTACCTTGGCCTTTTTGTTCCAAGATTGTGTCTACAAAACACTCCCATAAGCTGGGGATGTAAACAACGTGATTTAAGGAAAGTATTTTTTTTAGAGCGATACTTTTTTTTAATCAAAATAAATCAAATATTTCTCAAGTAGAAACATAAAGAGTTAAGTTCTCTTCACACGGTGATATCAACAGTTGTTGAATATCTGTCGGGGGTGTCCTGGAATTTAACGACAACTTTTTCTTTTCTTTTAAAATGTTTATCATCTAATGTTGCTATGATAATGAAATATATTCAACAACTGTTGATATCACCGTGTGAATATAATTAAACTCATATTTCTAATGAAGAAATATTTGATTTATTTTCTAAAAATAATAATACGTTTTTAATAATAAAAACTGCAAAAACAATTTACCTTAAATCACGTTTCCTATACTCCAGGTTTAATACTTTTTGGAGACTGTTATTTTTCTTCTGGAAGTAGTTCAAAGAAACTGGAAGTATGAATATTTTATAGTTGATTTAGTGGGCCTACAAAACTGAACTGAGCTGTATGATTAAGTTACTCTTATTGAGGTTCAACTTTAGTGGTTTTTAAAAAGATTTGTATTTTTTCTCTGTTCTTCTTCTTCTTATTATTGTTATTATTAGCACCGCGTCTTACTACCCGTCTGGTTTATACGCACTTACGCTAATGAGTAATGGTAGGGTGATTGTGAGATGAAATGGAGGACCTACAGTTTAACGTGGGATCCGAACCACGGTGGAGGCCTGGCATTCCCCACATTCACAAGATGTCTTGTCAGAGGTGAAGGAAGGGTTTGGTAATCAGATAAATCTATTCCGGGACCGAGGATTGAACCCCGGCCGCCAGCACAGAAGTCTGACACCTTACCCCTAGACCCCCAGGTCACCTGTAGTACTATAAAGCCACACGGCTGACTCGCTCACTGACATTAATGTTCACCCACTTCCAGATGAGCTAGAAACTTGAAACTCGGCAAACTTAGAGCTTCTAGCTTGTAACCGACGGAAACATTACAAAAAAGTTAAAAAAAAAATGTTTAACCCCCGAATATAATTAAAAATGGCGAAGCTACTTTAAAGTTGGTGCGGGCCTTCTTTGGAGGTTTCTTGTGGCTAAACGGTAAGTCTGATAAAAAAAACGGCTCTGGAATGACATTAGTTTACATCCACTTGCAAAGAACACTCACTGGGGGGGGGGGGGGGGGGGTCCGGCC
>CABFVX010007950.1:0-18609 GCA_902151425.1 Timema shepardi
AATTAGAGAAGTTTTTTTTTAAACATAGCTTCTTACAAATAAAGCAGAAATATTTTAGAGTTAATATGTTATTTACGTTACATGTGCGGAATATAATAATTAATCATTAATAAATTTATTAATGGCTATAAACAATAATGCACTCTGGAAAAGGGGAGACTTACTTTATGTTACCATGTAAAACCATTCAATGTGGGTAACAGTCCCCAAATAACGTTTGACGTGGTTAAACTTTTAACAGCTAAAATAAATACTAGTCCTTATGTTAATGAGAGCAAACATAATTAATTAACTTAGTATGTAAATATTAGTTATTGATTGTATCATTATCAGAACAACAAACTAAAATTAATTTATTAAATCAAACCATTAGGGCATCGCTAAATGACATAACCCCTCCCACATCACTCCTTCCTAACAGTCAAGAAATAATTTAACGACTTAAGGCCTTCTTTAATTTAGGTGTTGGGTGTAGCTAGGCAAACTATCCTACAGTTATGTGTGGAGGAATGTCATACCTCGCGGCCTCAGTGAATTAGAAGTTGCTACCTTTCAATCTCGACGGAGTGTACATATGAGTATGTACTTAATATATATAATATATGTATGACTACATCTATAGAATGGCATATTTGACCACGAGAGATGAAGTATCTAGTCAGATTGCCGTTTATGTAGTCTTAGCCACTCTGTGGGAACATAACTTTGCCCAGGGTACACCTTGGAGGTTGTCTACAATGACTTAATTATAGTGATTATGAGGGTGTGGAGACAGGAGTGATATTAATCTAACTTAAGACTAACTAACCAAACATGGTGACCATAGACGCAATCCCCCTTTCGGGGGAAGAATAGCCCTTGTACCATTGTTAATCTAACCCGATATATCTAGATCAGTAGCCACTGATGCTGGCCGCTAGACTAAAAGGTCGATTTAAGGTGGTATAATGACAGTATAAGTAAAATAATAGAGTTTTCATGGGAAAGGATTGGATTAAAATCTTTAAACACATGTTTCCCCAATGGACTGTGAAAAAATATTACAATATTATTTATATTAATTGTGGTCTGTTTAATTAACAATGTAAATATAATGTATATAGCATACCATAAGAAAATATTTTTTGAATATTTAAATAACATTAAAATTAAATTTATAGCTAATAAATCAAATAAAACATATTTGTACATCCTAAATTTTAGTTATTTTCATTCAATAATGATGATAAGAAATTGTATTCCTATAAAATGCAGGTTAACTATCCAGATAATACAGTTAGTAACGATTTTAAACAATTTAATAAAAATTGGTGCTTACACTAATAGTTTTATGATGTATAAACTTAAATATATTGCGAATGAAAATTAAGTTTTGAAAAAAATGCTACGAGCATACTGTAAATAGGATGTGATAAATTATGAACTCTATAAATAGTTGTGTACTTTATGAGGTACAGCAATGAGCCATTTTATTAAATAAAGCATTAAACCTATATTAAATATTGTTTGCATCATATTTCCAAATTAAGACACCATCATCCACAAAAACACAGTAAATAAAGATAATTGACTAATTATCTCTTTAAAGACCAGCTGCGTCTGCTACCCAAACACAACCGAAGAAACAATCTTTTCTAATCGTCTGACCAAAAAAATAGGACTTTATTTTTACAACAATACGATTTTTTAGAGTAAAAACTTAATGACTATGAGAATAACACCCCAGCTGTGTCCAGCTTTATTGCTTTCAAATTCACAAAGTTAAAAACTCTAGTAAAGTTTATGCGCAAAGAATTGAAACTTTTTCAACGGTATAGAGCTCGTGTTACCATACGCAATGTTTTATGTAAGCCAGTACTGTTTTTGAGGGGTAATGTCCTGTTGTCCTACAGAACAGGCGGTAACACACCCATAGGTACTGGTTTTTAGCCAAGAACTTTCAATAATGCTTCTTTTTAAATTTATATTATATAAAATTTTGAATTGGAAACTGCTAATGCAAGGAATAGCCCATTTGAGTCTTATTTCTTGAGAAAATTTATTTAGGCTACAAGTTATATTAGGCAAAATGTATGTAGGATTGAACGTGTAGTTAAAAAGTACTCATACGGTATGTGATGTATATACATTTCCATGAAAAAGGAAAAAAAGTATACACTGATTTAGATAATGGTCCGTTTTTAAAGATATTTTCCTTAACAGAATCCTACTGTATTGTATAATTTTAGTAGGAAAAATTAGCTTTAAATACGGACTTCCTACCAAAATCAGTGTATAGACCTACTCACGTTTTACTTTTTTGCTACATTCACCTCTCAAAGGTGTTTCTTGATATTACCTATGTACCGTACCTATAATTTGTGTCTAGGTTACAGTTGTTTTGCTCATAATTCTTCGTATAATCAGAAATGTTGTACTAAATGTATTTATAATCTTTAATGAAATAGAAAAACAATTAAAATTAATGAATATATCTGTACCAGCAGAGCTTTTCTTGACATTAATATATTTTGTTCTTTGAAATTTAAGATGAAATCATTGTTCTTTTAGGTGTTATTTGATTTGCTGTAACTCGGTGCTACCTTGAATTAGCAATGAAAAGGGATTTTTAGTAAATAGTTTTGTGTTTCAAATTTTGTTTGTCTCTCCAATTATTATTTTTACTTTATCTAGTTTATTTCTCCTATCTCTTGTTTTGTTTTTGAAACATAAGAATTGAATGTTTAATGTGTGTATCTTTTGTCCTGATTTAACTCAAACAAAATATGGTCATCAAAATATGTAGAGCACTTAACAATATTACGCGTTATAAAGGATATGACTAATTAAATAATAATAATAAGGTAAGCTAGAAAAAAATATAAAACCCCCTTAGTTTGGGGAATACACCCACTGGAATATAGTGGTCAGAGTTCCTGGCTACATATCCAGAGGTCCTGGGTTCACTCCACAGCGCTACCAAAATCTATCTTAGAAGCAGTGAGCCTGTAATGGGGTCAAACTCAGATTCGTGAGGACAAATGGGGAGATACTTGAATCAAGAAGTAGCAGCTCTGGTTTAAAAAACTGAGATTAATGGCCAGAGGGATCACTGTGCTGACCATATGACATCCCGCAAATGTTGGCATTATCATCGCTTACTGTTGAAGCAGTTCGATAGGTATATCTTGCTTACGGAATTACACCATGAAGTTTATTTATGGGGGGTAGGGGGCAGGTGGCGAAGGGAGGGGTAGCCCAAGTGTACCAAGTCAAGGCTCACCCTCTATTTCCGACATCCCAGTCAGGAACACCAGTCAAACGCTCTGGCGGCGAACCAAACCCGCCAATCATATAAGGATAATTATGTCAGTAAGCTCACTGCTAGTTATCTTTACACTTAGGACGTGAAGATGTTACCCGTTCAGGATACACGAGTATTTAGAACAAATGGGGTATAGGTTAGAAAGAGGAAAGCTACCAGCATTTGCGTGGAGAGATGATGGAAAATCATCTAGGGAATAACCACCTTCAGTACGCCAAACCAGAAGTCATGCCCCAAACTCCCCTTCATCGGCAGACAAGTCTCTTATGATAGTAATGTCTTAGACCGGTGTTTTCAAACAGTTAGAGATCATATCCAATATGTAGGTAATTTTGGAGAACATTTTTGAGTGCCCATAGGAATTCTGAGCAGCAAAGTGGCGTAGTGTAATTTGTAATTTTAATAACTATAATTGCTATTTTATTATATATTATAAACATTGTATCATAAATTATAACGGTTTTTAAATATTTTAACTAATTATTATTATTATTATTATTATTTAGCAGTGTATCTTACTACCCGTTCGGGTTATACGCTTGAAGTACTAATTACGCTAATGGATTAGGAATTAGGAAGGTTGAATTAGAGGAACAAAACCCTCATTTTCGTGGAGGGAGAGTGGAAAACCATTTAGGAAAAATCAACCCCAGTTCACCCGACAGAGATTCGAACCTCGATCTCCCCGTCCTCAGCAGTCGAGCTCAACACGACTAGCGCGTTAGCCAACTACGCCACCGAGGCGGGTTTTTAACTAACGCTAGCTTGTTATTATAATGTATTGTAACGAAAAACAAATAATTAAAATTCATAAATATTATTTGTAGATTATTAAAAAATCAGAGATAAATTTAAAAATAGATATATTTTTTTTTAGGAAACCTGAAATGTTATAAATGTAACTTTAATACGGGACAAATTATGAAACAAATTAAAGTAATGGCTAACTTTAATAATGTATGTTTAAATTAAATCATAAATAAACTAGGACCTAATTTCCTTTAACTGCTAAGTAGTAATTATTTCATTAAAATTAGCAGATAGTTACTCAGTTTACTCGATGAGCCGAACCGAATGAATGATGGAAAAATTAATTTACATTAGTTTGTATATAGTAAATACTATTTTAGTAAATTAATTAATGCATATAACTATATTCTTCTTGCTACAAGACTATGTCCATAGCAAGAATTCTCATAATATATATAAAAATATGCCAATCAAAACATTAAGAGTTCAATTTGTCACTTATCTAGAAAACATTATGTCTGTACATCAGCACTTTTATTTTATATGTGTCGGAAAATAAAAAAACAATATTTTATCACAAACAAAAGAATAAAAGTATTAAATGATCAAATGATCACTGTTAAATTCTGTGAGTACCTTAATAATAATTGTTCAATTAGTTTTATTTGCAAGCCTTAGAGCCTAGTTCATCCTATGTATTAAATATATCAATATTGTAATCACTGTATCAGATACTAAAATATGAAATTAGGTAGAGCGACGTTTTTGTAAATAAATGTATTTTTTTATATTGATAAATTATTTTATTTTTTATAGCGCCGAGTATAGCCCGTTTGGGTTATGCGCTTATGTTCTGATTATTCTAATTATTAATGGAATTGGGAAGGGTGTACTTGTATTTATAAAAAGTGTACCCGCTTGTTTGTGGAGAGAGTGGAAAATCAATTTGTAAAAAACCACCCTCCGTACACAGGGTTGAGATTCGAACCTCTATCTCCCGTTGTACAGACACTACGTCACCACTCAGGGAAGTCGCATCCTATCGGACGCTAGGAGTTCCCATACACCTCAGTCAGAGCGTTTAGTAGTCTCGCGGAAGGTTTTCTCCCACGGGAAGGAGCTATATTCGATAAAAGACATAAAGTCAGTCCAAGTTCTGTGTTAAATTGTGATGAAATTTATGTCATCAGCTTTCAGCTTGGCTAAGGAATAAACCCTCAAATAATTGTAGATGGCCACTACAATTATTCAATATATTTATAGGGAAATAGTTGCTTGGAAGAATCTCAAAATGACGACTAGCGCCGCCCACTTGGCTTTCTGAACTAGAGAGCTGAAAGTAAAGGTTGGCAACAATGCAAAGGGAGGGGCAAGACGGCAGAGGTTAGATCAAGAATCGAGAAAAATAAAATGCTGATGGCGATTCGAACGCCAATTAATATGAAGTGAAGGCAGCAAGCATTTTTTTTTATTCAATGTGAGAAAGAGTATTGAGACTTCCCTCAAGATGTTATTCCGACGTGCCAAAGCTATTTCCTGAGTGCAGGTTTGTAGCTTGGAATTTACTTTCTTGTGTTATTAATTTTCATATTTTATATTTGTGAGTTATCGAGTCTCTAAGAAACCTCTTTCGTGGGTTCTTTCCAACCGGGCTACGTGGATGAGACTCTGTTATCCGGTTCCCAAACATTTTGTCCAGAAGGACATGTAGGAGTTTGGTGGCTACAATGATCCTGTGGCATGAGATTCCTGACCCTAACTAACACAGTCCCACGAGCAGCTAAGCCGGCCGGGTCAAGCCACGCAAGTTACACGGGCAGTTTCCATTTAGACCTGTCCTTTATTTATGTGAATAAATCCATAGGGATATATTTCACCCCATTTTGGAATCTTAAGATTCATATTAGGTCATGACTGGCTAAACTAATGACTAGCTTGGACCCTCAACCTATGTAATCAACCTCTGTTTTCGATCAATCCTACAAAATTCCCCTTATGTAAACAATTTTGTGAAACTTTCGAACCAAGGTCATATTTATATTAAAATTTTAAAGTAATTCACAGTGTATACGACATTTAATTTTCCGGTTAACTAACGAGTTGTAGGGAGTTAAATTGTATTTCTCTTACGGTCACCGTAACTGGCAGCCAACTCTTAAATTTAACTTTAGATTAGGCTTAATGGGTCTTGGTTCCTAAATTGGATCAAATAAAGTGGCGCCCATTGCGTCAGGTTCCTCCCTTGACGCTTCGTGTACTTCAGTGTTGTCCCTTCCCCACACCTGGTTAGTTATCGCAAGCCCCAACCCAACCCCCAACTCATCCTGTAGCCGGCCGGGTATTTGTACCAATATTTCCAGATAAATACCGTTACAAAGTGAGGAGGGCGAATTGGCACCATGCGACACTGTGGTTATCATCAGTGCTGACTGCTCCGTGCTACTTGGTCACCAATAAATTCGTTTATTTATTGAATAAACTATTCCATGTCATCTCGAGTGGTATACCTTTCATCGACAGTCTAGTCTACTGCGAGAGTAGTGCCTTAGACCATGTGGCCACCAAAGTGGGTGGTGTATTGCCACCATCTCTACTGAGATACATATGAATTTTGTCCAAAGTCACTAACCCTCCCAAACACTTCCCAGCTGAGAAACAAACATTCAACACATTTCATCTCTATTTGTCAACAATATTTATATTTGCAGAATTTTATTTTGGGACCAATGGTATTTATATTAATATGTTATCTTTAATCCGGCCAAAAAAACGCATTTATTATTATATATCTTGGCTAGCTAGGGAAAATCAACTTTGTGGATCAGTGCCATACGGCTGTTGCCCTAATCCGGAACTGCACACTGAATATCACCTCCAAAGGAACTGCAGGTCTTATGGAATAAAATCTTATCTTCTCTCCTAAGGCTCTTTTATTATGATCTTAGACCACTCTTTCTCCCACTTAAGGGATCATAAGATTTTCCACCCTCCCCCCTCTCCTTCCCTCATACGTAATTTATTTACGTTTGTTAAATATTAGATTATTTTTATCGTTTAATTATTTTTAGACATAAGCATTGGTAACAAAACGAGGGGTATGACATTCTAGAATACTTTAATTACAAGTTAATTAAATATAAGTGGGTAGGTTACTTTTAGGCTTACGAGGGCACGACGCTCCCATTGGCTTAACCATTGTCGTGACGTCATAATGAAGTTCAGATATAACGAATGATGGTCCGCGGGTATCAAAGGTCGTGGATTGATAATAGGTAGAATTCCGAGGGTACTCCAATAACGACGTTCGGTCATCCAGCGTGGTGTAGGGGTGCATATCTGCCTCTGTATCACCCCACCCCACCCGCTAATAGGTAGAATTCCGAAGGTACTCCAATAACGACGCTCGATCATCCAGCACGGTGTAGGGGTGCATATCTGCCTCTGTATCCCCCAACCCAAACTCAAACTTTTAGGTAACATTGTTAGTATATGGACCTCAATATTTATATTTGATGTTGATGTAAACTTTTCTTTCGGCTGGCTTATCTCACTCTCTGCACTGACACTGACTGATATTAAAGTTTCTTCGCTTGGACTCAACTGTGTAGAAATTGTACTCTTAATAGTTTAACTCACTTTATGTAGTTTCTTTGTACAGTAATTAGTTTCCAAAAGATGTTTCTTCATTTATTGGCATACCGCCCAAAGTAACTAATCTATCATTTAATGATTTAATAGTTGTATGTTTAGTAAATGCTAGAACATCACAACTGTCTCCTGAAAAACCTGTGTTTTCTTCAGACTGGATGTATTCAGCTTCAGACTGTTGCTTATTACACATCTCACCAAGTAACTTACGGCACTTATCACAAATTTTAGCATTTTCATATAACTCTGGGAAGAGTTCTCTCATCCATGGTGTAAACGATCTAAGATTCTTTCTTACATTACCATGTCCTTTGCTACTCAATGGATTACAGCAGACACTAGAAAATCTACTACATTTGTTGTGACACTTTTTAACACAAATATGTTTTGTACTTAATACTAGCAAAAATTACTTTATAAAAAATTAAAACATCTATAAACACTAGGGATGTACGAATATTCTATTTAAAACGTCATATAGCAAGTTCTAATAAGATTCAATAGTAGTTAGTGAGGAAAGGGGTAGAATTCCAATGCCAAGCAATCACACACGTATTTGCTACTCACCTAAGGGGAAAAGTGAAGGGGTAGTTTAAGCTGAAATATTAGGAGCCAGTGACTCATTGTCTATGCGCTATCAACAGTTATTTGTTATGTTCAGCTGATTTAGGAAAGGAGAGGGCAATCGTATCCACTCGGAATGGTATTCATTCCGACAATTTTGTAATAAACGGCTTTTGTGAAAAACCTGAATTATATCCACAAAAACTGGAATTGTATCCACTCGGAATTGTATTCATTCCGATAGTTTAGTAATAAACAGCTATTGTAAAAATCCTGAATTGTATCCACCTGAGCTATACCCACAAAATCTAATTGTATCCACTCGGAATGGTATCCATTCCGACAGTTTTGTAATAAACTTTTTTTGTGAAAGACCTGAATTATATTCACAAAAACTGGAATTGTATCCATTCAGACAGTTTTGAAATATACACCTTTAATCATATCTACAAAGGGCCGACTTGAGGTTTAACAGAAGGATTGTTTAACGTAAAAGCTTTGTCACACTTCTGGTAGAGGTCATCAGGATGGAATTTTCTTAACTTACTACTTGTGTACTAGCTTGCAGCCAAATCAGTATGTTAATTCAATCAAATTATTTAAATAAGTAATTAGTTGAAATTCATAAACTCCTATAAAGCTGCCATCCTTACATAGAATATTAAAAAGCATAGCGTTCTAAATTATTTCTGATTTCCAATTAAACACATTGATGTAATTAGCTTTTATTTTACTAAACATGTTTTGTAGGGTAAGGGATGGGCTGCAGAGGATATTTGTATCCTATATAAGCCAGTCCTGCTCGATTATACACTTTAGGCCAGGGGGAACAGAAGTTAAGTATGGACATTAGGAGCACCTTTTAGAAAATATAAACAAAGTGTTTGCGGCCAATATTGATAAAATTTTGCTCTATTTTACTGTTATTTATAAATATTGACTATCTTTGTATTAATATTATCACTATTCACCATAGTTTTTATTTTTCTTAAAGATGCTTCCAAAATTCACTTGTAATCAAACCGATATAGGTGAATCTAAACTAAGTTTCTCATTAGTGCTCTAGTTCTCTTTTCAAGTGGGCTGTAAATGTATTTTCTTAAACATGTATACATTCTCTTTAAATATTGCAGTGAATACTAGAACAGTAATTAGCAACCTTATTTAACTAGTAAGATTATTTTTTTCAGGTCAATATATTTTAGAGCATGTATCGACTTCTATAATTTTAGAGAGAAAAATATTTTATTTTATTTTCCAACAAACTTTAGCCACTGTTAAAAAATAAATATTGAAAATCTAGCTTAAATTTAATCAAATCTAGTGAGAAATTAGACACTATGTGTTATTTTTTAGTATTTGTATTTGTATATTACGACATAAGAAAATGTTAAATTCAATCTAGTAATATTTATAGCTTTCAGATAAGGTTCTTCATATGTACATTGGATTGTAAAAAAAAAAAGTTTTATTACATGTATATTTATATCAGTGGCTGCATGGTCCAAGGTGTCCATTGGATAAGACTGCTACAGCAGAATAGAAATTAATCTTTCTCTAATAAATAAGTTTACATTATATGTAATAGTATAAAAGTTCATGCATTTATATTTTTTTAAAGCTATAACTCACTGTTTTCTCTATAAGTTTAAAAATAACCCCAAACATAAAAATTAAACCTGGTCGTATCATGACCCATGCATTAAATAGTTGAAGAATTATGTCTGGGCTTGGTTATGGCACATAAGCCACATAAATTAAGTAATGAAACAAACACATCTCATGTAAATCTTTTTATTATCCAATGAAAAGTCTTAAACTAAACCATGTCATAAGATCAATCGATGAAGTGTTGAATTCAGGCAAACCTGGAGAGGATGAGGGTTACCCCTTTAAAATAATAACATTGGTGAAATATTTCCTAATATATTATTTTCTTAATTTAATTGTTTTAACAATTTTTTTTAGCAATTACACCCCCTCCCTTGTGATTGAATTCAACACTGGTGATAGTAAGACGTGGCACAGCTTTCCGCATCACCATAGAGCGTGGGCCCATGTGGTACTGTGCAAGATGCGTTAATCCTTTATTTTACATGGCGATTTCCCCAGGAGGCATATTTCCATGTTTTAACTAATTATTATTATATTAATATTATTACAATTAATATTATAATTAATATTACTATAATAATAATTATTATAATTAAAATTATTATTATTATAATTATTCTAATTAAATTATTATTATTCTAATTAAAATAATTATTATTATAATTATTCTAATTATTCTAATTAAAATAATTATTATTATAATTATTCTAATTATTCTAATTAAAATAATTATTATTATAATTATTCTAATTAAAATTATTATTCTAATTACTCTAATTAAAATTATTATTATTCTAATTACTCTAATTAAAATTATTATTATTCTAATTACTCTAATTAAAATTATTATTCTAATTATTCTAATTAAAATTATTATTATTCTAATTATTCTAATTAAAATTATTATTATTCTAATTATTCTAATTAAAATTATAATTAATATAAATAATACTATTACTATCATTAACTGTGCCGGGACCGAGGATTGAACCCCGGCCGCCAGCACAGAATATTATTACTATCGTATCCATAGCGCAAATTCTATTATTTTAAGGGAGTGTTTCAATAAGAAATATTAAGAATTTAAAAAAAAGAGTTTATGTAAATGAAATGGACATAGTCATAAAAGTTATCTGACAATTATTATAAACGAACAATAGGTTGAAAAGATTTGCTTTTTGCATTATCACTTATCAACTTTTCCGTCAAAATTAGTTCAAATCCTTTATTTAATGTCAACTAACCTTCGTGATTCTATGTGACGTCATTTACTTCATAAGTCATGGACGCATTTTATTTATAGATCCAAGAAAAAAAATTTAGATTTTCGAATGTTTCCATCAATTTCTCGCTCCCTGAGGTAGGCTTTTTTCTCACCTGAAAGAAGACACGTGCCCATTACGGACTCGAAA
Organism: Timema shepardi; assembly: GCA_902151425.1. Lineage (NCBI taxonomy): Eukaryota > Metazoa > Arthropoda > Insecta > Phasmatodea > Timematidae > Timema > Timema shepardi. The sequence goes on from CABFVX010007950.1 coordinate 11,293, forward strand.
GAGAGCACATTGGGCTCTAATATCAAATACAAATGTATTTTACTTTAATTCAAGAACACTTTTTAGTCAAATCTTTTGGCCTCAAATATTTGAATTGACGTGTGATTTGTGTTGAAATGTTGAAATTTACTTATAAAATGCAATATTTATTGTAAGAAAATGTAAAACTAGCTGGAAAAAATTTAAATCGTGTGTAGTAAAACACACATAATAAATTAATAAATTTGTAAAATAAAGTATATTTCAAATTGAAAAGTTAAATACATAATTGGTCCTAAATAATTGTATGTATTTTATTGTTTATATAACTAAAAATACTAATTAATCTATGTATAAATAAAAATAATAGTAATTTTATCATAACTATTATTTTAAAAACGTCATTTTGAATTAAAACCACCTTGACTACGATTGATCAAACAATAGTTAACAATGCGTGCATTTTGTTTTCATAGAAACACACGTAAAATATTTCTGATTCTATTTCATATTTAATTATAAATTTAAGTAAATTAAAATATTAAGTACTTTGGCTTAACGCTGATGTGGATGATTAAAGATTAATAAATAATGTCCTTACACTGGTTGAAAGATCTAGAGCATTTTCTGGGGTCCCTTGTTTGAATCTAGACTATCAACTCCAATTGAGTTACTCGAAATTTTAGGTCCCAGACACTCATAGCTCATACTCGAAAATAGTAGCACCTGTAATTAAAAATCTAACTGGCCTCGTGGGGTACTGGGCAATGCACCTACCTACGAGTTTGGGGGTCCCGGGTTTGATTACCAGTTGGTACCTTGGATATTTTTCCCGAAAGGGGAAATACCTCAATAGTTAGCAGGGTTTGGTTAGTTAGGTTTAAGAGTTTCCACTGGTTCCACATCCTCATACTTAACTATCACCCTCATACTCACGGATTGTATTAAATTAATACTTGCCTCATTGGCAGCATGGTCTAAGGCGTCAATAGACTTGACTGTCGATGACGGGGAGACTGGGGTTAGTTATATCACGGTCGGTTGTAGTAAGGATGGTTTCCCACTCTCATTTCATGTAAATGCGGGTACACTGCCTCTAAATTTAAACTTACTAATCCCTAGCTCATTAATGTAATTAGTACATAGACGTAATTATAACCCGAACAGGTAGCGAGACGCGGTCACTATCAGCCTCATACTCCCTATAGCCATCACTTCATCTAATCGGGACATGGAAAGAGCCGCCATCTAAAGGATGTAAAATTAGTACATTCGGGCGTCCCCTAGGTAAAAAAACAGTACATTAGTACTGGATAATCTTTCCAAAAACTGGGCTACAAATGATTTAGTTCAAACTTGCAATAATATTATTAGTATATTATAAATGCTTAACGTGCACTTTTGAAGGCAAATGATATAAGAAAGAGACACATAAAATAATTTAACTTGCTACAGGTACGATAATTACTCTCCCAACCATAATTTTATTTCATCACCGAGTCTCACTACCTGTTCGGGTTACACACATTAGTAAGGTTGAATTTAGAGTAAGTGTACCAGCATTTGTGTGAAGAGAGAGAGAGAGTGGAAAACCACGTGGAAAAGCCACCCTCAGTGTATTCGACTGGGATTGAACCCCGATCTCTCCGCCATCAGCAGTCTATCCTATTGCAAGAGTGACGCCTTAGATCATGCGGTTAGTGTGGGTCGTATTATTACTAACTGCGCTAACATGCTACGGAGGAAGAAAGGTTGAATATAGAGGGAGTGTACCAGCAATTGTGTGAAGGGAGAGTGGTGAGTCAATTTAAGGATAATCTCCCTCAGCGCATTAGGCATTATAACTCTAACGGTTATAGAGGCGTGCGTCGAACTGAGCTTAGAGCCGACCTTTGCCTATAGGTGCATCGACCTTTTCCAGTGAGCCGAACCTCGAACATTTCTGCGAGCCACATTTGCTTTAGAAAGTCATATAGGCTCATTTTGTGGATGGCACACTCAATTGACAGTGAAAATTTAAAATTTTCAGACTAAAAAAAATATCTATATTTTGCAGAAATACAGGAAAGGCAGGACAGATGATGGCGGCAAGCTCAATTTTTATATTATAACGAACAGAACACAGTGGAAATAGTCCGCTTAGTGACCTAAAATTACAATAACTTAGGGCCAGTTTCATAGTCAAAATTAGTACGCCTCAAGTGCGGCGCCACACCAAATACAAGACGACACCTACAATAGGTAACTGGCCCATTCCATTCTGGTTTAGGTAGGTGTCGTCATGTACTTAGTGTAGCGCCGCACTTGAGGCGTACCAACTAAGTTTGACTATGAAACTGGCCCAGTCCATTCGAGTTTAGGTAGGTGTCGTCATGTACTTAGTGTAGCGCCGAACTTGAGGCGTACCTACTAAACTTGACTATGAAACTGGCCCATTCCATTCGAGTTTAGGTAGGAGTCGTCATGTACTTAGTGCAGCGCCGAACTTGAGGCGTACTAAATTTGACTATGAAACTGGTTAGTAGTGGACAATACAAAAACTTGCTCACTACCCAATTCCCGAGCTCTCGGGCATGTAGTTACCGTCATACAATCATACATTATATACAAACATACATACATATATTATATACAAACATACATACTTACATCTATACATACTCACATACATACAAACATGCATACACACACACATACATAATCACGCCTTTCCCTTACGGTGTAGGCAAGAAACTGTTCGATTAATTCAAAAAGCAACTGTGTACCTATTCCATCCTCACTAACTTTCTCCACACTTCCCTATCTTTGCATACCCCCTTCGCTTCAACATCAATATACAGAGTCACTTATGCTTTTTTATTCTCAAAACTGTTAATGTTTCTCTCTTTAACACATTTGTCTACAACATTTAACCACGTCTTACATGGCTTACGCCTTCCTTTTGATCCAATCTACTTTCTCATATTTGCTTCTTCACTCAATCCACACTCATCCTCTCAACAACCCCAAACTAAACGTAAGACACTTCTTTCACATTGACGTATTGGATTCCCTTTCAAACCGGACATCTTCAGCACACATTCATTACTGACTCTGTCTATACGAGTTGCACCCTACCTTATTGGAATAAAGGGGGGCGGGGGGAGATTGCAAGTGAACATAGCAGAATTACAAAAATAGTAAAAATTGTATTAACAAAGGACAATAAACATATGAATGGCATATGATAGTGGATTAAAAGATTCTGGTTGTCTAATTGGTAAGAGGCCTTATCGCCAAACATACTGAGCACTCTCAAAATATCATTAGTATGCCTCTGAACACTCCTGTTCGGCCTTTTGAGAGTCTTGGGTATGTAGTGAACATCCTACCCCTCTGCCCAAGGGAGCCCTCCACAATCCAGCATCACATGAATCAAAACATCCCAGTTGGGAACCCGTACGTTGGAAGTGGCTAAACAACTTCAACAATAGGATCAAATTTTAGTAAGAAGGGTGTACACTAACAATGCTTACAATCCCACGAGAAAGCAGCTTAGACTCCCACCTAAGGCGAATGAATATTAGAGAATAGCGCAAGCCACAACGGCCCAACACCAACATGTCGCACTCGGGAGGAGTGACTATTACGCGACCCCAGAATAACAGTAAAGTGGGTCGAATGGCAATGACGGCAGACCTAATTAGGTCGTTAATCAGTATCAGGCACTCCCAATGATAGCAGGCAGCTGTTTACATACATAATCCACTTGACAAAACCCTAAGTTTCCCAAACGCAATAGCGTTATAAAAATAATTCTATTAAATGCCACCTGGCGTTGAACCTATAACCTTTGCAACCATGCCACTAAGCTAATGGCTTACTGACATCTAAACCTAAGTAAGAATAATATTACATGCGCTCAAATCATATTGGTAACCCTTGCGAAGGTTAGAACAATCCAGAAAAATATACATATATATAACTCAGGCCTCACTGATTATGAGGGTAAGCTAATCATATAATCCTAAGAACCTTGCTAGGCAATAGGAGCCAGCCCACGGTTTAGAGATTCCCTACGCAACGCCATTATTAATCTGTCAACTAGCTCAAAGTGAGCTTTAATAACCTAAATGCTCGATACAAACGCATATAATAAAAGACTACGGGCACAATACTAGGGACCCTAGCTAGTGACAAACCTTCGACTAGCACGCATAATAAAAACATCTGATATATCTTTCTATACCACGCCTCATGCTCTGAAGGCAGCGTAAACTCCAAGTGATCAGTCCAGCGCACTCCACACGAGTGCAGTCCAACTGGGTCAGCGATATACCAGCAAAGTATCACGGTGTAGACGAGTAGGTGTGTACCAGTCAGGTACTTGATGTAGAGCAGACGGGGAGTACCACCCAGGTACCTGGTGTAGACCACCAGCAAGGTTACCAGGCGTAGACGAGTCTGAGTGTACCAGCTAAGAACCATCTGTAGACCAAATTTTGTTCCTCTAGCAATTTATCAGCTTTAGTAGACTGAAGGAAATCGAGTCAAATGGGGCGGGGGCTAGCAGCGGCGAGCCCGAGGTTCCCGTTCACTGGATGCCATGGCGTCCGACTAGGGCAGCGACTATCGGTCGCAGTGCAGGAAGACTCGGCGAAACATGAAACAACCGTACTGCACTTAGTCTAACTACGATGTCCTTTCCTCCAGAGTTGAATGTTGACTCGTCACTCCTTTTCTTATTATATCTATATCTGAAGGCTCCGAAACCGGGACTAATAATGTTGTAGTGTAGAGAGACGGGGCGAATAATCGAGCCAGGCCCAGCTCAGGAAAACTGCGCCTGCGCGACCAGCTACGAAAAAGAGAGGGGATAAAAAACATTAGAAGGTCGAATATTACGACTCTTCCATGGAAGGGTAATTTAGGATAGTAAATCAATTGAGGCCCGTTGAAGATCAAGGAAGATAATAATCGGCGGGCGTGAACATGGGGCCTCCAAAAGGAGCTAAGGTTATTGAGTATTTGATATTTCTTTAGGAGGTTACGTAACCATTCACTTGTGCGAGATAATCTTGATTAGCTCGGCACAGAGTTTTTCCACATACATTTCTGAGATATCTCACTCCAACCACATTCACCTGGCTGAGTGGCTACACTCGTAACTAAAATATAAAAGACACAAAAAACAACTGTACGAACTTTAACTCAACTCCATTTTATTTACTTTCGTGTACAAATGTTATTGTACGGGGCAACATAAAGCTGGCCCCCGAGTCGGCGAGTGGTAGCTGTGCTCTCAATTGTTGAAGATAGCTCATTGGTAGCTGTTGATTTACGCACATCCATCACAGACTGTGCCTTAAAATATGCGTGAAGAATTATCCTTAGTACGAGATGAATCCTGGATATCTCTCTGGTAGAGCATCGGCAGACTGAGCCAATATTCCCTGGTTCGATTGCCGTGTCTAGGTGTCATTTTTCATATTTACGAATATTCACTATTATTATTATTATTATTATTATTATTAGCATCGCGTCTTACTAACCGTTCGGGTTGTACGCACTTACGCTAATGTGTTATGGTAGGGTGATTGTGAGATGAAATGGAGGACATACAGTTTAACGTGGAATCCGAACCACGGTGGAGGCCTGGCATTCCCCACATATCACAAGTTGTGGTTAATACACGTCTTGTCAGAGGTGAAGGAAGGGTTTGACAATCAGGTAAATCTGTGCCGGGACCGGGGATTGAACTCCAGACCCCAGCTCATAAGCCCGACAACTTACATCTAGACCACCAGGTCACCTAATATTCACTAAGGGAGCGTGAAAGTTAAACATCTTCAATGCTCACTTCTGTGGACGCACGGTCTAAGGCGCCACTCTCACAATAGACTGGACTGCCGATGACGGGGAGATTAGAGTTCGATTCCCTGTTGGGTAGACTACAGGTAGTTTTCTCTAAATAATTTTCCACTCTCACTTCACGTAAATGTAGGTACAAACTTCATATAAATTCAACCTTCCCCGTCCCTATATTTTGTTATTCTTTTATCAGCACCACGTCTTACTACCCGTTTAGGTATACGCCTATGTACTAATTACACTACTGGTTTAGGAATTGGGAAGGTTTAATTGAGAGGAAATATAACCACATTTGTGTGGGAGTAAAGTGGAAAACCATTTAGGAAAACCACCCTCAGTGCACCCAACCTGAATCGAACCCTGATATCCCTGTCTTCGGCATTCTAATCTAACACTAGAATGGCGCGGCGCGTTAGACCACGCAGGCTTTAAAATAAAATTATAGAGCCCAAAAATTCGCAAGTAGCCCAGTTAGGAAAGTCAGTAGCCAACGGATCCCACAAGTAGCCGGAATCACTAATTTCGCCTTTTCTGGCAGCCCTGCGTCGAACCGCTGCCTATAACTGTGCATTCACCAGTGGCGTCGCTGTATGCAGCTACAAATTATCTACCGTGACTTGGTGGGACTTACTTTGACAAGGTGTGTTGTCACTCCTAAATGCCGCTGAATTAAAAATAAAATAAAAACTGTTCCTCTTACGACCCCCGTTGGTGCATCTTATTACGTCAGGAAATGTCTAAATTCCGGAAATATATACAAATATCGAACAACCTCCCTATAATATTATTACTATACATTGCATATTACTACCCGTCCTGGCCATCAAAATATTACTATGATAATGTCTATGGTAGTTTATGGGGGGAGTGGGGGTTGCTGGGGATGGTACCAGGGTTGGTATAAGCGGTGGGACAGGCTGTAGATGGAGATGGGAAACAAGGAGAATAGACCGCTTAAGACACTGGGAGACTAGACAGGGATACACCGGGCCCTCAGTTCGAGGACCGGCCGGGACAACACGAATATCTTTATAAAACAGAACACGCACAAGTACAACAATGTACATACATATAACACAGAAACATTGAACCCTGCCTCATCTCTCTACCTCAGAGTGAGGTGGGTGTTGAAAGTGACCATGTCATATTGGCTGTATCCTACTAATAATGTATTGTTGATAGTTCTCAAATAAAATACAAATAATAGTGATAGTAATAAAAATAATGATATTCTGGTTTTGCAATGGACTTGATAATTGAAGGTTAAAACTGTTTTAATGCTATAACTGACCAACCCACACCGGTTATTGGAGGGGCTGGCAGCGGACATGTAACACTGAACACAAACACACGCGTTCAGGCTGGACTGTTCGCCAGCCGGTAGGTCTCGCGGAGCGCCGGAGCCGCGTCCTGGTGACGTGGTCAGGATCGTTCGCTCCTCATCGCCACAGACTACCTCCCGGGTCATCCGTGTCCAGCGGGGGGGGG
>CABFVX010007951.1:0-14000 GCA_902151425.1 Timema shepardi
TGAGTAAAATATCATTTTCCCGGATTTTTATTGTGATTTACCAAATTCCCGGCTAATTCCCGTTTTCCCGGATGGTAGACACCCTGAATATTATGCTGATACAAATTACTTGGAAATAAAGATAATTGTAGTTTCCTAAAATACCATTATAAAAAATTAAGATTATAAAACCCAAAAACATTTTTTTTTAGAATTTAGACAAAAGTTAAAATTCATTCAACCACAAAACATTTTCAATTTTTGCATTCCATGTTCTAACACTTCTGCCTCTTCCTGTCCTTTCTTCAAAACTGTTCTTCTTTTCTTATTTCTTCAGATGCTGTTTTTCTTGTTTTCTTTCTCTAGAATGAGAGGGAGGGGGAGGGCTTGAGAATAGAAAGTTCAGCAAGTGAGGCAAACACCCCCCACTGCAAAGTCATCTACAAGGCCAACAAAATAGACCAGAGTGGGGGTAATTGAGGGGTGGTCAAAATAGGACTAACAGTTGTCCAAGTATTACCAGGGGTTTCAAAAGGCTTAATCGAACATTTCACTCAATGTAAAAAGGCTGAATATTTTTCCAACATCCGATTCAAAATTCCAGTATATTTCAGTATTTACAGTATCAAAAATAAAATCAAGTATATTTCAAGTATTGGTAGACACCCTGTTTTTATTATTGTCCGTCCGGGTTGTACATTTAATAACTAATTATGCTAGTGGTTAGGAATTGGGAAGGTTGAACATATAGGAAGTGAGCCCACATTTGCGTGGAGGGAGAGTAGAAAACCATTTAGGAGATACCATCCTCCTCAGGTCACCCGAGCGACAGTCGAACCTCAATCTACCCGTCTTCGGCAGTCTAACTTAACACGAAACCAGCGCGTTAGCTAACCGTGCCAGTAAGGTGGGTCACAGCACAGTACTTTTTTTTATGACTAGCCATAAGTGTATCTGTGTAAATAGAAAGATTTAAAGGAAAAAAAAGACCAAAGAACACACTACTCTTTTATATTGACATTTATGAATTATGCTTAGGGCCTACACCTGTTTCAGTGGTCAAACGGTCTAAGACAGGCGTTTCCAAACTTTTTAAGACCACGCCGCCCTTCACATGTCAGATTTTCCGTGCGTCGCCCCTGTACCCAGTATTAAAAGTAATAATATTTTGCACCGCGTCTTACTACCCGTTCGGGTTATACGCTTTAAGTACTAATTACTCTAATGTATTAGGAATTGGGAAGGTTGAATTAGAGGAAGTGAACCCGCATTTGCGTGGAGCGAGAGTGGAAAACCATTAAGGAAAAACCACCGCCAGTTCACCCGACCGAGATTCGAACCTCGATCTCCCCGTCCTCAGCAGTCGAGCTCAACCCGACAAGCGCGTTAGCCAACTACGCCACCGAGGCGGGTAGTATTAAAAGAATTGACCAAATTTGATTGGTGGCATATACAAAAAAATTTGTCATTTACATTACTAGCTCATAAATATGAAGAAAACACTTTCACAAGGAAAAAAAAGTTTGCTTGTATGATTTATTCCATTCTTTAAAATATGTACGAGTAAACGTATTGAAAATTTGCATGTTGCATTTCAATAAACAAAGTTTTAGTTTTTACTCGTAGGTGCGACGTCCCGGACCAAGACCAGCGACGCCCAGTTTTGGAACCCCTGGGCTAAGGCGTCACTCTCGTGTTAGACTGGACTGTTGATGACGAGGAGATCAGGGTTCTAATCCCAGTCGGGTCTAGTGAGGGTGGTTTTTCAAAAATTGTTTCTTACTTTACTTTCTCGCAAACGTGGGTAGATTTGTCCGACTATAGCCAACAAGTTCACCAAAACTGGAACACACCCATTCTATAGTAGGAAAATAACTTATCGGAATAATTCCTATAACGCTCAAAACTTGTATAAAAGGTTCCAAGTGAAAGACTTCCACTGTAAATGGGGTGTACCTAAAGTTGACGTTCGCGTCCTCATAGTTTTCTGTTGCAGGCCACAAGAGCAAAAAATAGCACCTACTTCTTCTACGTCCATTATGATAATGGATGTAATAACTTTGGTTTTTCCTGGCAACAAATATGTTCCTTGCGAGCACACACACCAACGACGCGACTGTTTCGTCGGGAGGGTGTTTTTTTTCAATGTTTTGTAGGTGTCTTAATAAGTATTTTTTACTCGGGTGGACGTCCGCCCCCTGGTACATTCTCCAGATATAGCGTCATCAAAGATGTCGGCCGGTCGATCATAAAACTGCTCATATTTCTGTTAATACTTGGCTGATTTTTATTAGGCTTGCACTTTTAACTAATTTGACCATTATGAAGCTAATAGAAGGAGTCTCAGATGGAATATTGGATACTTATGCTTAAATTGTCAAATTTTAAGGTATTAATTTTTATTTTATTTTCGTTACAGGTTGTGGAAATGAAATGAAGAGATGGAGATCGGTGTGACAAACTTTAAACACGATGAACAACAATGCATCATATGTGATAAAAGTGACGACAGTGTGTTAAGTACTGAAAATGGCAGAGAAAAAAAAATCAGGGCAGCTGTGAAAGTGCGAAATGACAGTGTTGCTAAGTGTTTAAACTCATTAATTGAGGAAGCAGTGTTTTACTACCATATGAATAATGCATGCTACAAACAATACTGTCATAAGAAGTCCCTTTTAAAGCTTCAAAATTAGAATGAAAGTTTATAAAATGAAGATAAATATAGTACTTCTCAACAGAATGGAGAGGAAATCTGGAAGGAAACGAGCACGTCACCACAGTCCTCAAGCAGGAGTTACTTATCGAGACAGTTTATATATTATTTGTAACCAGAAATTACAGAGTCGCATTAACGACTTAAGTGAGTACCCAAGAGCTGAGGTTTTCTTAAAGGCACCTACAAGATGATATCTTCACTCGTACTTGTGACCTGCAGGGTGTGTCAAGCGTTTTTGGTGCCGATCTAATTTGTCACGACAATTGTATTTCTGGGTATTTGCTGAGATACAAAAGGAAACTTCGATCAGATAGCAAGATTACACCTAAAGTTTCAGAAACGGTGGCAGCCTTTTCTTTCATAGCTCATGATATTAAAGCTGGACTAAATAAATGTTATGCATACACTCTCACATTGGAGACAAGTTTAATTTTACAAAATGAACACATCAAAATAAGTAACAAGGTACTAAAATCGATGTTGGGTGATTAGTTTGGAAATGACATAACTTTCTCAAAATCTAGAGAGGCAAACAAACCGCTCATGTTTTTTTTCTGAAAGCTCTTCAAACAGAAGAAGTAGCAGCTGTAATAAAAAGTTGTAATCCTGTTACAGAAAGAAGCATTGCAGAAGTTAGACCTTGCGCTCAATGATTAATGTGGCGATGCTCAGGACATTAAAAGCTTTTGGACTAAAAGTAAAACTTACCTGAGGTCTTCATACACTTTTTCAGTACATTATTTAATGTAGACCCAAACTCCATTGAAGAAGTTGATATAATCGAAGGAGAAGATGAGAAATACTTGGTAAAAATAAAGTATTAACAAAATTGGCATCGTGGAGTTAAAAAAAACACCTTTTCATATGATGACAGGATATTCAATACATGAGAAATGTAAGAGCAAAACCTTAATAACAAGTTTTAATCATGTAGGTTTGAGTGTCAGCTACAATTAAGTTGTTCGTCACCCCCATAACCTTGCACAGTATGCTGTTAAGCATTCTCCTAATGAAGTTCCAATTCCCAGTCATTTAAAGAATGATTCATACACGATTAGCGCCTTTGACAACTTTGACCATAACCTTAGCTGGTATAGGAGGTTCTCATGCCACTGTATGTGTTCTCTTTCAAGACAAACCACTGGATATTCCATTTAAACCACGCTTATCGGGGACTGTTATCACACGAGGGATAAAAGCAATTCAAGAGCTTCTTCAAAGTCAAAAGCTACAACTTTATTTCAAACCAGTAAAACGTCCTGATCTCCCAAGCGATTATGAAGTTACCTCAGATTTATTTAAGATGAATGAGGATGAGAAGAAACAATGTGAAAATTTAGACATGTTATGGCAATTTTCAAGAATAGCACGTACTCTTCTACAGAGTTTTGGAATTCCCACTCCAGAAGAAAGCCTCGAACAGCTTGTACCTTCATGGAGCGCTTTCAATGCACTTTGTTCCAAGGAAGATCTACAGCAGAAGCAAGTTGGATGTTTACCATTGATCCCAAATCCAGTAGCTCAGCATGCAACTGTTTACAAAGCATTTTTGATTTTCAATAGTTTCCTCGACTAGGTGGACCAAAACTACCTACCAGTAGCCTGTGCCGAAGCTGTACGCGCTATTGCACGTGAAGTACAGCTAAGCAGTAGAGAAAAGTTCAAAAATATTGTACTTGTTTTGGGAGCATTTCACATGGCTAAAATTTTGCTTGGTTGTTTAGGTAAATATGTTCGTGGAAGTGGAATATCAAATGTGTTTATTGAATGCCTAGTGTTTGGAGTAAATGTGGTAGAGTCTGTTTTGCAAGGAAATAACTATGTGAGGGGAGTAAAAGGGATGCTTATGTTGAGAGAAACCATGTTTAGATTGCGGGTGAAGTCATTTTTGAAAGACCATTCCAATGAGTCTTCTGCATCTGAGTTTGAAAAGTTAATTCGAATCCAGCAGAGTATTTTTTTGGATTGGAAAAAAAGAGCAGATAATGCAGATATGGATGTCAATGTGGAAAAGCTCCTCACAAACTTTGAGAAATTTGTTGACCGTGGAAGGCAAACACCAGAACAATTTTAATCTGGGATGGTTTTCTAAAACTGCTCCAACTTCTTAAAAATGCGATCCGTTCCGAAAGACAAGGCCGCTGGGAACTACATCTAGATACAGTACAGAAACTTTAGCCCGTATTTGCCGTGTTTGATTGTATTAACTATCAGCTATGGCCTTCTTTATACCTAGAAGACACGCGGAGACTGCCCAAGACAGCCCCGGGGGTGCATGATATGTTCATGAAGGAGAAGCATGTTGTGAAACAATATTACCATAAATCTTTAGCGGTTGCTTCGGATATGTCACGGGAGCAAACCATTAATAGCTCTCAAAAGAGCTTATCTTGGACCATAGGGTGTACTAAACAAAAACAGTTTATAGTAGAATGGAAAATAACACACCATGATCGTCTGATGATATCCAATCTATTTCTAGAAGTAACAGGCTCCATTGCTTTTGTCGAAAGTTTGAACCTCCATCATGAGTTTTCTGAGAAGCAAACCCAAAGCTTAGATGAAAAGGTCAACTTAATGTTCAAATATATCTTACAAAAAGGTAACCCTTTTGATATGCTTACTAATCCATTACACAATCTATTGACAAAAGCACTAGTTTCACAAGATACAAAGGAAAAGATTTTAAACGTATTCTCACTTCAAAAAACACGGTTTGAAGAAAAAACAAGGATCTCAAATACCATCCACAAAGCCATTTTACCAGCATTTGGAAGTATCAAAATACCAAGCGCCGGTCTTACAGGGATATCTAGCAAAAATAAGCCAAACAGTTCGGCCCAGCGTATGATACAAATAGCTCAAGCTCATGAATATGATATGCAGGAGCTATTTAGGCACGATCTATCTGATGACGGTTCTATGTTTGATGAACATGGGTTACTGACAAAACCACAAACAAGTGCACTGTTACAAGAGATAGAAACATCTTATAGCAGCAACAATGACGATAACCTGTTCCAGTCTGTTGTTATTATGTTGTGGATGTCATGAATTCCTTTCTAAAAGTTATGACGAGTGAAAAGAAAACCTTTGGTAGAGCAGTTTCTGCTTTCTATTAATATATTCGGGGCACCACAAAGAAATGTGGAAGGGTCGATAGTGTTTTTGACAGTTTTCACAAATCACCACCGAAAGAGGATGAGAGATTACAGAGGAAAGGCGGGGAAATTGTTATAGATATTGCTCACATCTCTGAAGAAGTTCCATTACTTGTTCAACTCGGCAATTTCTGGGGATCATCAAGGAACAAACTGATCCTACAAGAGTTTATTGCCAATACAGTGATAGTTTCTTTGACTCAATCACCATGTACTACCAATCACACCTTTACATTCAATTGTAGATTTATGCAAAATGGAAAGCAAGTAAATCACACAGAGATTAATTGTTTGTCAGCAGAGGAAGCTGACTTTATAATACTGATTCATTCAAAACATGCATCCCATTGTGGGTTTACTAAAATTGTTCTTGTTAGTGTTGACACTGATATAATGGTTTTAGCTTTGTTTACCTGGGTTACTGTACATCGACTTTGTGTACAAGAAATGTGGCTGCGCACTGGAGTTGGTGTTTCCACGCGACTTTTGACTGTTCATATTATTTATAAAAAAACTGGGTAAACATTATTCTCTTTGCTTCAAGCCATCCATACACTATCTAGAGCAGACTACGCCAACAAGTCTGGTACCAAAAAAAGCAGATCTCAATAGTGCATCTACAGCATATTTTGAGAACTTTGGAGTATCACCTGACAGGGATGAGATAGAAAAAAAACCTTAAACCCGCAGAAGAATACTTAGTGAAGTTATGACGGAGAAGTTGATCTTGCAGATCCTTAGATGAACTCAGATTGTGGCTGTATCATCATGGGAAGAATACGGACATTGATGAGATGACACCTATAAGGAGAATTGCTAGGGGACATTTGTTGAGAGCTCATTTCCACACATACTTTCAGTAATACTGTATTAATGACATGGTTGTTCGCTTAGACCCCTGTGATATTAGTTTTGAGGTGGTAGAAGATGGTTTAACGCCAGAAAAAAAAACTTAAAAAATATCCCAAATATTTATTGAAGCATGTAATTGTTCAAAATGTACCAAATCCTCATGCATTTATAGGGAAAATGAAATAACCTGTTAATCCTTCTGTAAATGTGAAAGTGTTACGGAATCTGATTCAACTTGTAAAAAACATTAGATAAAACTTGAACCTCTTTGTAAATATTCATTTTTATGGTCATATAATACTACTTTATTAATGGTATCATGATATTTTAATTATTATGTATACTTCTCCAAAGTAGTATAGAATTTGTTGCAAAATATATCATATTGAGTGATATGTAAAGAAATATTTTTAGTACTAATAAAATAATAATAATAATTATTATTAGCACTGCGTCTTACTACCCCTTCGGCTTATACGCACTTACGCTAATCTGTAATGGTAGGGTGATTGTGAGATGAAATGAAGGACCTACAGTTTAACGTGGAATCTGAACCACGGTGGAGGCCTGGCATTCCCCACATTCACAAGATGTCTTGTCAGAGGTGAAGGAAGGGTTTGGTAATCAGATAAATCTGTGTCGGGACCGAGGACTGAACCCCGGCCGCCAGCACAGAAGTCTGACACCTTATCCCTAGACCACCAGGTCACCGTACTGATAAAAATAAAGACCCAAAAACAATTAATAAAGAATTACTATTCACCTTATAGATGGTAATTACAACATGTTAGCCCGATTTTCATGCAAATAAAGCAAGTATTAACAGAGATATGATCAGTTTTGTGATCGAGCGGCCACCATATTTGATTACGCCATAGCCGGAAAGTGTACCGGGTGGCGGAAGTCCACCCAAGTCAAAATTAATAACCAAGACACCCACTAAGGTTTCCAGACCTATCAGCCACCAAAGCAGGTAGAAGTAATATTATTTAACAACATCAGGTGTACGAGCCATTCTATATTACTATAAAACTCTGAAAGTTTGATAATTCAAAATGGGAAAATCCAAATTGAAAAAACAACAACTTTTAATTGGCAGAAAATTGAAATTTTGACAAGTATCTATAGCAGGCATGTCAAAGTTGAGGTCGATTCATGATTAGGGTGCGACTCGTTGACCTTTTGAAGAACAAACATAGGTGGCCAGATTCTTATAAACTTTGAAATACACAATTTGGGAATGAACATTTTAAAAGTGAGAATTATTTTGGGAAATTCAGCAAGTGAGGTATGTAAACAAAATTTTAACTTTCTACCCACGAGATAATGATTACCAAAAGTTGTTGAATTTGCGCAACTAATATGTGCAATGTTTAGCAACACTTACATGTGTGAGCAGTTGTTTTTTTCCATGAGAAGAAACAAACACCTGAGAGATCACGGTTCACGGACACTAATTTGTCATCAATTATGAACGTGACTTCAACAAATGATTTACATTTGCTGCAGATAAGAGGTTTCATACATAGGGAAATAAAATAAAAGGTAAGTATTAACATTTTATATAATCTTTTCATTTTGTAATAGTAAGGATTTCTTTGCTTAAGATGCCGACTTAACATTTTTCAAAATGCGGCCTCTTCAGTATTTTAAATTTTTATTTAGACTCTTATGATTACACGAGTTTTACATGCCTGATCTAAGGGGTCCACCCCAAATAACAAGAATAGTTTGAAAATTATAAATTCAAAACTTATTTATGTGTGTCTGGGAAACATTTCTCGTAGCCCTGTTTGTGAAAAGATTAATACTAATGTATCGTTGCCCAGGGGACGTCCGAATGAACTTTTAACAAAAATCCTTTCCGTGGAGGCTATTTTCATGCCTCGACGAGATAATGGTGATAATGAGTATGAGTTTGTAGAACCAGTAGAGACTCTTAACCTAATTCAAGCCTAGCTAACCATACCCTGGTGACCATTGGGATAATTTTCCTTTTGGGAAAAGACCCATGGTACCAGCCGGGAATTCGGGACCCCTAGATTCATATACAGGCGCGCTAACCACTATAATAAGCAAACGGTTAAATTCAAAATAAGGTTTAAGAAATTGGGGAAGGGGAAAATTTCAAAATTTCCAAGAATAATAGAAAATAAACTCTTGGTGTGGGATAAAATTTAAATTATGGATGGCCAGCTTAGGTTGAACTAACACAAAACAGGTTGAGATTGTTCGGTTTTAGGGGTGGGGGTTACATTTAACTTAAGTCTCCCCCATCCCCTTGTAACTGCGCCCCTGTATACTCAAAGCTAGAGACAAAATTGTTATTTTGATTCTGGCTGTAATAGTTGACCTTCGAGCCATTTATTTCTTATTTTTTTCAATAGTAGCCTTAACAACTTAGTTCAAAATGTGTATCTGAGGAGTGTTTTACATGGTAAGTAACAAGTTTTTGGAGGAACATTCATTCATGGATAGTTTAATGGAAACAGATTTCTTAAAATTTTGTTGGAAACTAAAATATACAATGTAATAAAATATGTTCGAATGGGTTGTACCATTTCCCTCTTTTGAAATTCTTAAAGAAAGTGGTAGAAAATTCACTGTTCTACCCCATATTCCAGGTTCTACATCCCCTTCGAGTTGAGTTAAGGATGAGGAAAATTAAATTTTAAAGAAAGTGTAACAGCATTTGTATAGACACACAGCAAAGGAAACTATTTGGTAAAAAAACACCTCAGCATAGCCAGCCGGGATATGAACTTCAACCTGCCCATTAACGCCAGACCAGACGCCTTTGTTCACGTATTCATAGGTGAAAGCTTTTACCCCAAGTTTAATAAAAAAAATAAACGTTAATAGCCGCACACTAACGTGAAATTCTCAAAAACCTATGATTTATTTATACATACTTTGTGATTTAACATGGAGCATACTTACAACAATTTTAATTGATTAAAGGGTGACCTGGCGGTCTAGGGGTAAGGTGTCAGACTTCTGTGCTGGCGGCCGGGGTTCAATCCTTGGTCCCGGCAAAGATTTATCTGATTACCAAACCCTTCCTTCACCTCTGACAAGACATCTTGTGAATGTGGGAAATGCCAGGCCTCCACCGTGGTTCGGATTCCACGTTAAACTGTAGGTCCTCCATTTCATCTCACAATCACCCAACCATTACACATTAGCGTAAGTGCGTATTACCCGATCGGGTAGTAAGACACGGTGCTAATAATAATAATAATAATAATAATAATAATAATAATAATAATAATAATAAATATAAACTCAAGGTTTTCTTTCCATATTATCACTCATCTAATTCTCCTTTCCAACCAATTACTATGAATATTACTTCAATATAGGATCAAGTTTATCTTTCACGTTGTCAAGGTCACCGGGTTTATTTTTAAAATAGAACCACGCTATTTATTATATTCCCTCGTTTAAAAGGTGTGTTTAAATCATATACGACCGAGGCGAGTAGATGTACCTTGTTAAAATTACCCCTGTGTAATATTCTCCCTCCGCCACCACATTATATTAATATTTGTAACAACATGTGTGTGTGTGTGTGTGTGTGATATTATATTTCCCGGAGCCCCCTGAATCTTCAAATTCAGTTTTTCAAGAGTTTATTTTATTATTTATTATTTAGAACCACGTCTTACTACCCATTCGGGTTATACGCTTTAAATACTAACTACGCTAATGGATTAGGAATTGGGAAGGTTGGATTAGAGGAAGTGAACCCGCACTTGCGTGGAGGGAGAGTGGAAAACCATTTTAGGAAAAACCACCCCCAGTTCACCCGACCGAGATTCGAACCTCGATCTCCCCGTCCATCAGCGGTCGAGCTCTACACGACAAGCGCGTTAGCCAACTACGCCACCGAGGCGGGTTAGAAGAATAGTTGTATCTACAGTTATAATTGAGTGTGAGTGGCCAGAACAAATTAACCTTCATTACGTCCAATCGGGATTCGAATCCCGGTTTCCCCGTCACCGGTAAAACATACCGCACGACTTAACGACAGACTGCGTGCCGACCGATGTGGGCGAGTAATAGTGATAATAATAATAATGATGGCGGTCTATCTGGCTGATGTAAATGTACCAGCATTCGCCTTGCAAGAGAATGGGGAAACAGTGAAAACTACAGGACTGCTGGATCAAAGTTAAGAACACCAGTCGAACTCGCTGGCGTTGAGCCAATCCTATTGGCACCAGCGCAAGTAATACTAATTCAGTGTTTAGGTTAGTTCCGACAGGAAATATGTTTTTGACCGCTACAAAAGTTACTAAAAGGTTTTTTGAAGATAGCCATAGGTGAAGTCATGTAATATTAACTAAGCTGTCACTTTTTATACATAATACCAATTGGCAATACTGTAGCTATAAAATATAGGGCTGTGAGGGAATGGCATTTTGACTTCAAGACATTTCCAGGCGGGAAATAACAATTTCCCGTGGGAATGGGACAGGAGAGAATTAAAAATAATTTTCCACCTAAGAATTATATATATTTTTCAGATTTATAATTTTAGTCTAAGCTAAGCTTTCCCATTTATTTCAATAAAAAAAATTAAAATAATTTGTTTGTTCGGATTGAGTTAAATGTAGATGTAGAAGTCAAAAATATTTTTTTTAAAAAAGACAAAAATTCCTATTAGGTTGCAGTTATTGGTATGGCCAATACATTTATTTGCCTTCGATAATCTTGTACAAAAAAAAAAGTTAAAGGAAAACAATATGTACACATACATTTTTTAAAATTTTTAAATTGTAAGTTTTCCAAATAAAAACTAAACATTTTGTCCAACAAGTGTTGAGTAAAAGTAAGCCACATTATTGTCCATAAGAATAACAAAAATATTTCCCAAATGAGCCAGTGTGCTCGGCTACCGCTAACATTCTAGTTACTAAAACTCTCACAAAAAGCATTGTTGCACTCAAGAAATATTAGCTTATTATCTATGGTAGCAAATGGATGCCATCACAAATATAATATTTACGTGATAGACGTGTCTTTATATAAATAAGTGTTTTGAAGATTCATTTCGCGTATAATTTGATATTTAAAAGCCACTTTAATTCTTATTTTGCACTAGGAATATGTTTTTCTGGCTTAAATCTATTTAGAGATGGATATTTCCCTCAATTATATCTAGTGTGGTTATTTTGTAGGGAGTTACGATATAAGTGACTGAAGTTTCGATTGTCAAGCTTCTTAGTGGAATATAAGGTTAGTTAAGATTTTTAAAAAAATAATGAAATTTTTAAAGAAACTTAAATACAAACATAACTTTAATAACCGGTCCCTAATTGTACTACTAATAATAAAGTAAAATAATATCAGTGTTGACCTCAAAAAAACAACAACTGTATTTGATCAAAACGACCGCCACTGTGGTCTAGTAGTTATATAGAGTACCTGGCTATAGATCCAGAGGTCCCAAGTTCGATCCACGGCACTTACAGATTTTCTGTGAAGCAGTGGGTTTGGGACGGGGTCAATACAACCGGGCGAGGACAAACGAGGAGCTACTTTATCCGTAAAAAGTTGGCATTATCTTCGCCAGCAGACAGCGGCCACTCGAAAAGGTTCCTTCCTTTCAGAATCCTTGTATGGTTTACATCTCACTGGTCAATCAGTACACACCGAAAATTAGAACACCAAAATAGAGCATGTTCTAATTCATGTTCATATAAACGAAAGGCCAGGAAGGGGATGGCCAAACAAACATGTCTTAAGCAAATATTATAATTACGTGAATCAAATAAGTGTTATTATTATTATTATTAGCACCGCGTCTAACTACCCGTTCGGGTTATACGCACTTACGCTAATGTGTAATGGTAGGGTGATTGTGAGATGAAATGGAGGACCTACAGTTTAACGTGGGATCCGAACCACGGTGGAGGCCTGGCATTCCCCACATTCACAAGATGCCTTGTCAGAGGTGAAGGAAGGGTTTGGTAATCAGATAAATCTGTGCCGGGACCGAGGATTGAACCCCGGCCGCCAGCACAGAAGTCTGACACCTTACCCCTAGACCGCCGGCTCACCTACATAACATTTAAAACCTTTCACTGAAATTCAAATACCTAAATAGTGCTTGATCAACACTGTAAATTTTCCTAAGAAAACTAATACTACTTAGCACCGCGTCTTACTACCCGTTCGGGCTATACGCTCAAGTACTAATTAAGTTAATGGGTTAGGAATTGGGGAGGTTGAATATATATAGGAAGTGAACCAGCACTTGCGTGGAAAAGCAATTAGGAAAAAAACCACCCACAGTTCACTTGTGCGATATTAAAACCATAATATACCCGTCCTCGGCAGTCCAGCTCATCACGAAACTAGCACGTTAGCTAACTACGCCACCAAGGCGGGTATAAGAAAAATAAGAGTGATCTAGTTTATTATTAGTTTTCTATTTGTAATAAAAAGGTATTAATTTGGATTATCATTTACTCAACAAAGTGAAAATATTGTAATTCTTTAAATGCGACCTATTTAGTATTTTCAATTTTCAACGTGGCTCTTGTAACTAAACGAGTGTGACACGGCTCCCTGAAACTATCTCAACGTGGCTCTTGTAATTAAACGAGTGTGACACGGCTCCCTGAAACTATCTACAACGTGGCTCTTGTAATTAAACGAGTGTGACACGGCTCCCTGAAACCATTTCAACGTGGCTCTTGTAATTAAACGAGTGTGACACGGCTCCCTGAAACTATCTCAACGTGGCTCTTGTAATCAAACGAGTGTGACACGGCTCCCTGAAACCATTTCAACGCCATGAATGCCAAACATTGTTTCTATACTTGCGTCTTACTACCGGTTCAGATTATACGTATGTATGATAATTAGTCTAATGGGGTAGGGATGAATAAGGACGCATTTTAGAGGTAATCCATCAACATTTACATGAAAGGAGAGCGGGAAAATATTTTGGGAAAATCACTTTAGGTATACCCAACCAGGATTCGAGCTCCGATCTCCCCAACTTCAGCAGGTCAGTCTAACACAAGAGTGACGCTCTAGACCGTTTGTCCACTAAAGAGGGTATAATGTATCAAACTGTTACGAGTAAATGGAAGATGTCTCCAATGTAAGCGACTTGACGAGGTGGATAACGTCCTCTTAGTGCCTGCCATACCGTCGACCTCGGTGATCTTGTGATGAAGTGCTCGCCTCAGGACCAAATGTTCGTGGGTTCAAACCCAGACAAGGTCAGCGGATTTTTATTGAGCGATAGAAATCAGTAGCACAACTTCTTTGCGGGG
>CABFVX010007951.1:14032-27282 GCA_902151425.1 Timema shepardi
CGGGGGGATAAAGTCGTTGGTCCCATGGCAATTCTGGCATGTAAAAGAATCCCGGAAAGTATGCCTGGAAAATTGTTAGGTCCTTTAGTTCTTACTCATAGAAATTTAGTGTGGAAGGCAATAGGAAACCATAACACTTCCAGAACTTCCCCTAGTACATAGATTCTACCAGATGGTGGCAGCAACACTAACCAGTCGAGGGGCTTAGTGCATGCCCAGATCCACAAGGATGGAAGAGGGCGTGAGAAAAATACTGTTTTTTTTGCAGATTTTTTTTGACAAAATAAATAAAATATTACTCCAGTACAAAATAAAAATGTAATTTTCTTTACATGGTGCCCCCAAAATTTCTTGATTATCTGTGAAGGTGTTCTGGAATTTAATGACAACTTTTTATTTGTATTTAAAAAAATGTGTTATATAATGCCACTACGCTCAAGAGAGATACTCAGGAACTGTTAAGGTCAACACGCGAAGAAAATAAATAAAATATTGCTTCAGCACAAACGTAAAGTTTAATTTTATTTACACGGTGATATCAACAGTTGTTGAATATTTGTCAAGGGAGTCATGGAATCTAATTACCACTTTCTCTCTCCATTTAACAAGTTTGTCATCTAATGCTACTATGCTCATATGACAGATATTCAACAAATGTTGATATCACCGTGTGAATAAAATTAAACTATGTTTGTACTGGAGAAATGTTTTATTTATTTTGGCCAACAAAAGTTTTGCTATAAAAACTGCAAAAAACACTGACCTTTCCTCGCGTTCTCTACACTTCTACCTTCTGAAGTTCAACACTAAGGTCCCAAATTTACCAAAGAAAAGGAAGGGCCTGCTTTGCGTCAACACGCGGTGCCTCGCGGATGAAAACTTGATGGGCGGTAAACAGGTTCAGCACCATGATACAAAAACATGCGAGAAAACTAATCAAGTAGCGTTTCACAGTGTTTGGCCACCGTCAGATTTGTTCTGGGTTTTCAATACAAGCATATATTTTTCCATCTATCCGCTTCGATTGCCACATGTTCAAAGGAACTACTCTCGCAATAGACTAGACTGCCGATAACGGGGATATCATCGTTATTCGATCCCGGTCGGGTATAGTGAGGGTATTTCCCCTAAATGGTTTCCCACTAACTCACCATGAAAACGCGGGTACACTTCCTATAAACCCAACCTTCCTCATCCCTTATCCATTAGGCTGATTAGTACTTATGCGTATAGCCAGAGTGGGTAGTAAGACACGGTGCTAAATAAAAAGATTCAGTTAACATTGCCTACTGTTTTCTCCGACCTGTTGCCAAAAATGTCATTTACTTGACTTTTAGATATAAAAACATTTTAAAGAGAGTATTTCTTTAACGAAACCTCATTAGTTTAGCTTTATGTATTTGAGAAATAATGTTGGAATATATGTAGACACATATATATTAAATTATTATTATTATTATTATTAGAATCACGTCTTACTACCCGTTCGGGTTATACGCACTTACGCTAATGTGTAATGGTAGGGTGATTGCGAGATGAAATGGAGAACCTACAGTTTAACGTGGAATCCGAACCATGGTGGAGGCCTGGCATTCCCCACATCCACAAGATGTCTTGTCAGAGGTGAAGGAAGGGTTTGGTACTCAGATAAATATGTGCCGGGACCGAGGATTGAACCCCGGCCGCCAGCATAGAAGTCTGACACCTTACCCCTAGACCGCCAGGTCACCGAATATATATTAAAGCAATCACGCTACGTTATTGTTAAAGTTTTCTTACCAGACTATAACAAGTATATTTTTAGCATTTGCACACAAATTGTTCCCTTAGCTAAGTGGTCAGAGATATCGAATACAGATCTTGAAGGCCCTCGATGGATCAAGGGCAGTCTACGAGAATGTAACATTGGATTGTTGGTTCGTCCCATTACACACACATTACAGGTATTAGGATTGACTATTTTATATTAGGTTTATTGCCCTCTGTTGAGTTATCTTACAAAAGTCAGGATTCAATATACATATGTATAAGAAAATTACACTTTAAGTATATACATTTATAAACATGTGATTGTATACTGGTTAGAATTTTTTTTATAGAATACTTCGAAGGTTGAACACGAGTGAGAGGTTAAGACTGAAATATCGGCCCTGCGTAAGGTTAAAATAATAAGCCAGGACTGAAATATAAGTATGGTTAAAACAATAAGCCAGGACTGAAATATACGTGTGGTTAAAACAATAAGTCAGGACTAAAATATACGTGTGATTAAAATAATACGCCAGGACTGAAATCTACGTGTGGTTAGAACAATACGCCAGGACTGAAATATACGTGTGGTTAAAACAATAAGCCAGGACTGAAATATGCGTGTGGTTAAAACAATAAGCTAGGACTGAAATACACGTGTGATTAAAACAATAAGCCAGGACTGAAATATGCGTGTGGTTAAAACAATAAGCCAGGACTGAAATATACGTGTGGTTAAAACAATAAGCCAGGACTGAAATACACGTGTGATTAAAACAATAAGCCAGGACTGAAATACACGTGTGATTAAAACAATAAGCCAGGACTGAAATATGCGTGTGGTTAAAACAATAAGCCAGGACTGAAATACACGTGTGATTAAAACAATAAGCACAGGACTGAAATATGTGTGTGGTTAAAACAATAAGCCAGGACTGAAATATGCGTGTGGTTAAAACAATAAACAAGAACTGAAATATACGTGTGGTTAAAACAATAAGCCAGGACTGAAATATACGTGTGGTTAAAACAATAAACAAGAACTGAAATATACGTGTGGTTAAAACAATAAGCCAGGACTGAAAAGCTACGTAAGATATACTCCATTCACGGTAGGAATTACCCTCTGACAGGTCTTTTTCCATACCAATATTCTACTATATAATAAATTTCTGGTAGGGAAAAAGGCCTTTCAGAAAACAATTCCTATGCTGTACAACCTTTAAGTTGTTTTGGAATGTGCTTGAGGTAAGCCATTTGAGAAGACATTGCCCATAGCAAGGAAGTGTAGTTTCAATTAGTAAAAACGAGCCAATTCAACCAAGATGTTAGTGAAAACGAGCCAATCCAAGCAAGATGTTAGGTAAAAACAATGAAGAAACAGTTTGATTGGCTCTTGATTGGTTATTTAAAACCACAAGGTTTATACCAAACAAATAAAACTTAACACATTATTATTATTATTATTATTATTATTATTAGCACCGCGTCTTACTACCCGTCCGGGTTATACGCAATTACGCTAATGTGTAATGGTAGGGTGATTGTGAGATGAAATGGAGGACCTACAGTTTAACGTGGAATCCGAACCACGGTGGAGGCCTGACATTCCCCACATTCACAAGATGTCTTGTCAGAGGTGAAGGAAGGGTTTGGTAATCAGTTAAATCTGTGCCGGGACCGAGGATTGAACCCCGGCCACCAGCACAGAAGTCTTACACCTTACCTCTAGACCACCAGGTCTCCCTATTATTTTATTAGAACGTCTTTAGAAACAAGAAGCGTGTGTTGCTTAAGCACAAATAAAGTGTTACAATCCGTGAGGTTATAATAAAATAGCTTCGTGATTCAGTGAGAGCAGGTTTCGTATTAAAATTTAAGTTGCCATGTACAGTATTTTCTATAAGGGAAATGGCGAACACTATTATTACATTGTTTATTTGAACCTTTGAAGTTTGTAGGGCTAGTTTTTTTTTAGCACCGCGTCTTACTATCCGTTCGGGTTACACGCTTATGTAGATTACTAATTATGCTAATGGTTTTAGGGATAAGTAAAGTTATTTTATAAGAAGTGCACCCGCGTTTGAGTGGAGGTAATGTGGGGAACCAATTTTAGAAGAAAACTTCAGTACACCCGACCGAGATTCAAACCTCGATCTCCACGTTATCAGCAGACTAGTCTACTCCAAGAGTAACGTCTTAGAACATGCGGCCATTGGAGCGGGTGTAAGGCTATTGAATCGTTGTCTCGACTTACTTCTGGGCCAAACCTGGTCTATTTAGCCTCCGAGCCCCTGGGCTTGAGTGACAGCTACAATAGCTCCATAGCTTCTTTGGTGCTGACTGACAGCTCACAGCTGACTTCTGACAGTCAACATTTAGGTATATACCTAGATTTTGACTGTCAGAAGTGACAGATGCTAAACACATACTTTTGCAGATCATATGGTTCGGCGTAGGGATACATAATTTGGTCTGGTAACTTTTCAAAGCTGTCAGTCAGCACCAAAGAAGCCATGGGGCTACTGTAGTTTGGTTTGAGGGGGTTTGACAGGTAAAATAGAGAACTGTGTTATATTTAAAAGCACAGTATTTAGTTTCCAGAGCAAGAGCTGGAAACACATTTAAATGTATTGCTTTTTTTTACAAGCTAGCCTTTCAAAGAATTGGAAAGGTTTATAATTATATTTTGTTTTATTTACATTATATAAATGATCTAATTAAATATAATTTAAAATAAAAACAACAGCAAGAAATAAGTCAATGTTCAGTGAAATAGAAACCAAACGTATTTGCCGAGCTTGGAAACAACCCGCCTCGGTGGCGTAGTTGGGCTAACGCACTAAATTCGTGTTAAGCTAGGTTCGAATCACGGTCGGGTGAAATGGGGGTGGTGTTTTCCTAAATGGTTTTCGTCTCTTCCTCCGCGCGAATTTTGGGTTCACTTCCTCTAAATTCCACCTTTCCAAATTATAATCCAGTAGCATAATTAGTACTTAAGAGTATAACCCGAACGGGTAGTAAGACGTGGTGCTTTAAAAAAAAACAGAAAGAGTTTGGAAGCAATGTTTATCCCCCCCACCCCCCCCCTTTCCACTAAGTCTTCAAATGTTTAACATGTACATTTTTGTATTTATATATACTATAATTAATTCAAACAAGAAGAATTAAAATAAGCGATCTATTGTACACACAGAAATATAATTAGCAGGTTGGTAAAATTTTGTTTACGTGTGGACACGAATTTACTATTAATAACACACGTCACTACCGGCTGGCTAGGCCTGTCAAAGCTTCATATACCTTATAAGCTAACCCAAGACTAGGATAGCCACAACATCCAGTCCATAACCGTTAATTTATCACTGCGAAAGGATAAACCTATGTTCCACCAACTATACAGTTTTAGGCCAGACCTGATATCGAGCCCGGGACCCTTATCTCCGTAGGCAGACACGATACCGACTGAGTTAAGGTATCGGATAAAATGTTCAACTTTTTACTATTACGAGGCGTCCTTATTCAAGCATTAAGTTACCTATAAATATATTATACACACAAACAAATAAGAGTGCTTTACCTAAAGCAGCGAACTAAAAAGTTCATTTTCTCCATATTGTGCGATTCCAATTCACACAACTACAGTAGCCCCATGGCTTCTTTGGTGCTGACTGACAGCTCACAGCTGACTTCTGACACTCAACATTTAGGTATATATCTAAATTTTGGTTCTCAGAAGTGACAGCTGATAAACACATGTTTTTGCCGATCATATGGTTCGGCGTAGGAATGCATAATTTTGTCTGGTAACTTTTCAAAGCTTTTAGCTGTCAGCATGTGAGCTGTCAGTCAGCACCAAAGAAGCCATGGGGATACTGTATATCATACACAAAAACAAATATGGGTACATTACCTAAAAAAAGTTTGTTTTCTCCATAATAATGTTGATTCCAATTTATATAAATATGATAACTATATCGTATTATGAATTTCTAAAATCTAAACGTCAACGGCTGTATCGTGTATTATATATTTTTTAAATTTATCATATATACAGTACCCCCATGGCTTCTTTGGTGCTGACTGACAGCTTTGAAAAGTTACCAGGCCAAATTATGTATTCCTACGCCGAACCATATGATCTGCAAAAACATGTGTTTAGCAGATGTCACTTCTGATAGTCAAAATTTAGCTACATATCTAAATATTGACCATCAGAAGTCAGCTGTGAGCTGTCAGTCAGCACCAAAGAAACCACGGGGCTACTGTAAATGCAGTATAAATATATTACTATGAGTGTGATTTTTTTAATCTCATTTGATTTACCATTGTGTTCTACCCCTTCTCTCTCCTCAAAAATGCTGCTGCATTACAGTAAATATTGTCTTTCAACCTCTTTTCGCCTTTTATTAAATAATGATATCGCCAATTTCCGGTATTAAAACATAATAATTAAAAATACCCAACGTTGAAAAAAAAACTAGCTTGATTAAACTTATTTCATGTAGCTTCCTAGACTCGCAGCGGTGTTCTAGGGGGTTGAGTCGTTGGTTCGCAACCCATCGATTGCCGTCCAAGGGGAGAATGAGATTTGAATCGCGACCGGGAGAACTGAGAATTATTTTTCCACAAATGATTTATCACTGTGGTTTTCCCATCTTCACTCTACGCAAATGTGGGTTCACTTCCTTTTAGCTAGCTTTCTTATTCCTACCTTATTAGATTAAGTCACTAAAAGACAGTGTGTCATGCATAAAAAACTTCTCATATAATAATAATAATAATAATTGTTAAAATAGAATTGCGGGTAAGTTAACACCTTTAAAACACTAGTGATAGCACTTCAATTAAAATCAAGTTTTACACAGTAAAAATACGTATAAAACAGTAGGCTACATTACATTTAAATTAGGAATTACCAAATCTGTCAGCTAAAATTAAAGTAAATTAGAATGTGCAGAAAACTAAACTTTATGTTGCTACTGGAGAGCTATTTGATTCATTTTGGCCAACAAATTTCATTTCTACTGTATTGTACAGACATGTATAAGTAATTAACAGATGTCATTTAAATAAACCGTGTGTGAATAAACAGCCATCAACAGTTCTCTTTCTTCAATTTTATTAATATACCAATTTAATTAGTGCTCGAACACGGAGTTAAAGACATCTGGTTAAACGGTATTTATTCCGTACAGTGATGATAGGTGCTCGATCACGGAGCTATAGACAACCTAAACATCATCACAGCATTATCATATCAGGGAATTAATCCGTAGGGTTTACAATTGGTGTCCAGAGTGCGGCACCATTAGTTCAATAGTAGTACAACTGTTTAATCATCATAATATTTAAAACAAATGGTATCAATGATTTAGTTTGAAATGTAATAAGTAATGCCATTTCATTGTATTAATACCTTTAATATGATATAAGAATAAGATTGTTAACAGTTATGGTAGTTGAGAAAGCCTGGTAATAAGATTAACCTTAAGTTAAATGGGTGTAATGCGGGTTGCGTCAAGTGTAAACTTCACTCTTGAGGCATCAGGCTCTAAATAAACTAAATTTCCTGTGACAAAAAGGTCAGGATTCAAGTCTCAGTAAAATGAAGTGATGCTGGTTTTAGCAATGTCATTAATAAATGTGGTTTTTCCCATCCTGTATCCCCGCTTTTTGTAGTAGTACTTACTTCAAACAACCGTCTTAATCCTTAACCCTTGGCTTAAGAAGTTAATAAACCTGTTTGGAAAGTAATTATTAAAAAAATATATATCATTCTTTCAAACTCCATTTCTCAATGATGAATTATGGATATCACGAGCGACCGAGCCCAGGTCATTCTGCCGACTTACTGTGGATTCACACGTTCGCTCTAAGTTCACACCCCATTTGTGCAAGAACGAATGCGGAACAAACGAAACTTTTTGCGGAACAATCCGGAACAAACGAAGAAAAAACGATTGCGATCATAAAAACTTGAGTTTTTACATGTGTGTGTGTGTGTGTGGGGGGGGCTACCGTGAAGTTTCCGCCCCCCCAATGTAAACATATCATTTGTGGGCCTATCAAAACGAAACAAACGAAAATCTTTGCGGAACAATCAGGAACAAACGATTGCAATAATAAAAACTTGAATTTCAAAAAGTTGGGGGGGCTAACGTGAAGTTAGCCCCTCATGTGTAAACAAAGCGCCACAAGTTCACGCCCCATTTGTGCAAGAACGAATGCGGAACAAACGAAACTTTTTGCGGAACAAACGAAGAACAAACGATTGCAATCCTAATAACTTGAATTTTTACAAGTGGGGGGCTACCGTGAAGTTGCCCCTCCCCCCCATGTAAACATATTAATTGTGGGCCTATTAAAACGGAACAAACTATTGCAATAATAAAAACTTGAATTTTTAAAAGTGGAAAGGGGGGGGGGGGAAGGGCCAACTTCACGGACGTGCTTCCAGTGTAACCATAGCCTAAGCTACGACGTTGGCTGTGCGTTTTATTTAGGACAAGTTTGAAAAAGTATTGCATTAGAATTTATACAACAATTATTCCAACTAAAATATTCCAACAAAAAGTGTGTTCTAAGAAACATTTTAAATAAGACTATTAAATTTATTCAAACTACCACCCCTTTTAATATTTATAATATGACCTCGTTGTTGGAGAAAGTTTGGTTGTAAAGGGGGAGGGGCGATCTTAGGTGTCTCCAAACACCTTTAGAGCCGAGGTAGGGCTTGAAGGAGCACACGGCTGGCGGAGGAAGATCCTTAGGTCACCGCCCAAATGAAGGGAAATATCCTTACACCGCACTATTTCTTGTGGGGATAACAGTTTGGAAACATTGAAACCCCCAAAACACTCCTCAATTTATCTTAATATTGGTGACCTGGTGGTCTAGGGATAAGGTGTCAGACTTCTGTGCTGGCGGCCGGGGTTCAATCCTCGGTCCCGGCACAGATTTATCTGATTTCCAAACCCTTCCTTCACCTCTGACGATACATCTTGTGAATGTGAGGAATGCCAGGTCTAGGTCTTCACCGTGGTTCGGATCTCACATTAAACTGTAGGTCCTCCATTTCATCTCACAATCACCCTACCATCACACATTAGCGTAAGTGCGTATAAACCGAACGGGTAGTAAGACGCGGTGCTAATAATAATATCTTAATATTGCTGTCAAAACGTAACTGAAAATAAAATTCTTACACGTTTTCATTATTCTTTTTAACATGATTAAACAACAAACTGTAAGGTGTTTTATTCATGATTATGCGTGTTGATTACCTTTCGCTTCCATTTTGGTGTAATCTATATTTTGAAATAACACACTCATTTTTAAATAACGCGGAATTTATGGATGGCTGCAGCGCGTCTCAAAACTAAGCTGGGTGACCCCCTACCAATACGAGAAGGAATGAGGATTTTCCCAATTCGATTAGTTCAGTTCATTTTTTCTCTCACTTAACCCGCCACCCTTCCTTTTTTAAAACTAAGTTTATGTAGCAGGTTTTAAGAATATTTTAAATTGATAATACGCAGACTAGATTTAAAACTTGTATACTCATTTTGGTTTAACATTTAAGTCGAGGTCGGGGTTAGAATTCTAGTTTGGTGTATTAAAGTGGTTTTTTCCTAGATGGTTTTCCACTTTTTTTAATCACCACGTCTTACTATCTGTTCAGGTTATACGTATTTTTGATAGCTTACTATGATGGCAGAGAGTCAAGGAAGGAAACATTTTAGAGGTAATCTACCCGCATTTGCGTGGAATAGTAGTGGGAAACCATTTGGGGCAAAAAACAACCTCAGTAGACCCAACCAGAAATCGAATTCTACCTACCCAACAGCAGCAGGCCAGTTCAAAACGAGCGTGACGGCTTAAGACCATTAGGCCACTGAAACTGGTTCTTCCACTCTTTCTCTACGCAAATGCGGGTCTATTTACTACTGCTATACCTTATACCTTCTCCAGCCCTACCCTGTTAACGTGAGCAATAAGCGTGGAGCTAGACGCGGCAGAGGAAAACACAAAATGACTTCACTTGGGAGGTTAGGACTAGGGTTCAAATCTCGGCCGATTGAAATAGGGTGATTTTTCTTACGAAAGTGGCTTCCTATCGACTTTCCAGAAAAACGTTAGTGCATATTTTTACCAATCATACCTTTTAACCCCTGTCTCGTTAGAACACCGCAAATAGTCCCAGTGTTAAAATGTATCAATGAAAGAAGCTTCGAGTTTCTTCTTATTATTATTATTAGCACCGCGTCTTACTACCCGTTCGGGTTATACGCACTTACGCTAATGTGTGATGTTAAGATGATGTGAGATAAAATGGAGGACCTAAAGTTTAACGTGGAATCCGAACCACGGCGGAGGCCTGGCATTCCCCACATTCACAAGATGTCTTGTCAGAGGTGAAGGAAGGGTTTGGTAATCAGATAAATCTATGCCGGGACCGAGGATTGAACCCCGGCCGCCAGCACAGAAGTCTGACACCTTACCCCTAGACCGCCAGGTCACCTNGATAAATCTATGCCGGGACCGAGGATTGAACCCCGGCCGCCAGCACAGAAGTCTGACACCTTACCCCTAGACCGCCAGGTCACCTACGATATAAGTGTTGTTTATAGTCATTGGTAATTTCTATCAAAAGTGACAGCGGCATTCAACATGACCAGACGTATAAATACGTGAAAGTCCATCTATTTTTTTAACTGTCGAATAAGTTTCTCCCTATATAAAATAGATTGTAGTAGAGATACGATTACATGTTTATCTCGTATCTGGAGGTCTTGGACTCGATTTTCTCCGAGGGCACAGTTCACTGCGCTCCTTGAGCCAGGTTGGTTCCATCATCACCGGAGTACGCTAGTGTCAATGCGCAGTGATAAAAGCTCTTTCGAATGTACAGTTGTCGAACGACTCACTTCTAACAAATGCCTATTCATCATAAATGGACCACTGTAATCGTGATGGGCAGTTTGCGGGGGTAAGATTATGTGAAGAGTGGGTTGGGTTGCTACCTGAACCTAACTTTGTGGAATCCGACCTAATTACTCGAGACGGTTACGCGTGTCTTCTTCGTAATGAAACCACGTTTAAAATAATATTTTGAATGCCCCTTGATCGCACCGAGCTATACCCTCCCGCGGAGCGCAGCCATTTTAACTTAAAGGCGGCGGGTCTGTGTTCGAGGATCATAAGTATATCCCTAAAATTGGGTTTGTTTCAGTTTTTTCTGTTGTGAACGCACTTTCTTGGGCGTGACTTTTGTTCCTTTCTTGTAATTACTTTAGAATAAACTCACCTCTGATAAGACATCTTGTGAGTGTGGGGAATGCCAGGCCTCCACCGTGGTTCGGATTCCACGTTAAACTGTAGGTCCTCCATTTCATCTCACAAATCACCCTACCATAACACATTAGCGTATAACCCGAACGGGTAGTAAGACGCGGTGCTAATATTATTATTATTATTATTATTATTATTAACTACAGGTAAACAAAGCGTTGAAGGTCGTGTGGTCGGCAACAGTCTGGCTGGAGGCGGCCGTGACATTTGCAATGTTTGGTTTGTACTGTTAATCGTCTTAACACTTGTTCCGGGCCAAATGCAACAAATGCCCATTACACACACGGTCCAAATTTCAGTACTCAATTTATTATAAATCAACTATTTATTATGTAGGGACCAATTTAACGTTCACGTAACGTAAAGAAACAAAATGTGTGAACTATTTACTTAACGTAAAAACTCGAGAAAACAAAGCCAATTAATTTTGACTGTTTGAAAATAAATTATTCACTAAAATGTAAATCGAGCAGATGAGGGTTAATAGTCTTCAGGTAGGTGAAATAGATTCTTACGTGACCTGTACCCCAGGTTTCTTACAAATGGACATATCTGTTAGATAGAAAAATGTTACTATATCTACTTTCATGTGTGCATACGTAAAGTCATGTAATCTGCAAATGATCCTATACAATAATAATAATAATTTAGTAAAATGTTATCCATGTTGGCCGCAGTTTGTATTTTCTCAATGGTGCTAGAAATGTTCATTTGTAATAAAATAAAGTTGGCCGCATGGTCTAACGCGCTACTCGCGCGGTAGACTAGTCTGCCAATGACGGAGCGATCGAGGTTCGAATCTCAGTTGGGTGTACCGAGGTTTAGAAAATGTTTTCCACTCGTCCTCCACGCAAATGAGGGTACACTTGATTTAATATACCCTTCCTAATTCCTAAAACCACTAGCGTAATTAGTACATAATTGCATAATCCGAACTGCTAGTAAGACGCTATGCAATTTATATATATATATATATTGCATATGGTCTTACTAGCAGTTCGGGTTATACGGTTAGGTACTAACTACTGTAATGGTTTTAAGGATTATGATATATATATATATATATATATATATATATCCTAGTCCCAATCCCAAAGTCCATATATATAAGTATAGTAATTTACCACGAGGTTTTGGTGTTGGCGAAATACGTACAAATGAACTAAGCCGAAGACGGCTGCATATGAATTGCGTCCCAAAATAAAATGTTTGTACCAAGTACGTCCCTCTTTAGAATGTATCAAAAGAATTGCGTCCCCATTTGAAAAAAAACACAAACGTTTAGTCTAAATGCTTGATTGTTCTTAAATTCCTTATTTCATTTAAGTATTATGACAAATAAAATTAAATAACGAGATTGTGTTTTTTTTAGATGTTAAGTTTATAAAAATGAGTCCACCGTGTAATTTTCCTGGTAGAAATAAATACATTTTTTATAGATTTACATTTGACACTATTGATAAAAGTAAATCGAGATATTTCACTAGTTTCATACTTCAAAATTTGCTCCATCTTGAAGCCTTCTTTGTGTACCACTCAACGGCATTTTTGTCCTTTATCGCGCATTTTTATATAGGACACTTTTATAAACTGAAAAAGGTTTGGGTGTGCTGAGTATAGCATTCAATTTTTTTTAATGAAAAGATTCGCAGCAATTTGTAGTGCGTGACGTAGCGGAAGATTGATCTGCCCGGACGCGGAGTGGAAATTTTGCATTTTCTGTTACGTTCGTTTCTAAAATGTTATCAGTAAAGCTTATTATTACTCAGTCGACATCGAGATGAATCACCATGAAGGTCACCCGTAAGGCAGTCCCCAAGTTTTATGAATGATAGTCCGAAGAAGTATTTTTTTAAATTGTACAATTTCAGAATCTGTGGCCTTTTATTCTTGAGTAATGTTCAAGTGTTGCATTTTCCTCCGCCAACTGGCCTGAATGAAACCTACAACCTCTGATGATCTGTGGAGGCCCACAGCTTGAGGAATAGCATCTGAAAAGGCAATGGGCACTGTAATATTATTATTATTATTATTAGCACCGCGTCTTAATACCCGTTCGGGTTATACGCACTTACGCTAATGTGTAATGGTAGGGTTATAGTGAGATGAAATGAAGGACCTACAGTTTAACGTGGAATCCGAACCAC